>OOFE01016748.1:0-17306 GCA_900323365.1 Monocentris japonica
GGCTGAGCGCACTACTGGAACTACACTCCCCTCCCTGCAGGACCTATACACCAGGAGGTGCAGAACTAGAGCCTGTCGGATCATGAAGGATCCTCACCACCCCAACAACGGACTGTTTCAGCTGCTGCGGTCAGGCAAGCGCCTCCGCAGTTACGCTGCCAAAACAGAGAGACTGAGACGGAGTTTCTTTCCTCAGGCCATCAGGACTGTGAACTCTGACCTCACCAGGGCCCCCACCAAGCACCACACACTGCCCCTCTTTTAAACTCACACTCTCACACACACACACACACACACACACACTTACAACTACATAAGATTTATATTTTATATTCTATATTTTGATACCTATTGTAAATAGTGTGCTTTGTTTTTTTGCTGTAAATATTGTTTTTTTTTTAAACTTGTTTTTTTGCACAATCCCGTGAGCATTGCCACTTTTTCATTTCACTGTACATCCTGTATGCGTATGTGACAAATAAAGTTCTTGACTTGACTTGACTGACTTATGTACGTTGCTCAGAAGTAAATAACTGACGTGTTTCTGAGCAGTGTTGTGTTTGTGCTTTGTATTGTATAACTTGTGTTCAGAGATAAAGATAAATTTCCCACTGGGAGATCGCTTAAGTAATACCACTACTACAAACTAAGCAAGGAACAGTGTGAAAAGAGAGCTTGTGAAAACTATATGCTCCAGTAGAGTTGTAATATCGACAGACACAGTGCACAAGCTCTATCTTTTTCATATCTTTTCTCTCTTAACACGTCAGTTACAGAAAACAGCAGAAGAGCCATGCTTACCTGACATCATCGGTGTCCAGGGGTAGGATCCAAGGCTTAAACAACTTCACAATCTTAATGTGCAGATCCTGCAGGGCTGGGAGAGTGTAGGGGACACACCACTTTCATATCGACAGATAACAACCAAGTATACAAAAAAAACAATTGGATGAATTCTATGCCTGATCCCAAGTCATACTATCCCCAAGATATCCTGATGTATGACATTTACCTTTCAGTACTTTGGTGCTGCCCATTGGCTCTCTGGCAAAGTTGATGAGCTGCACATTGATTAGACAACCAATCAAATGGCCCCAGAAAGAAACAACCTCACTGATGTAGGGTGTCCAGGCAGAGTAGAGGCCAAAGCTGCGGAGGTCAGTCTTATTGAGACGACTCCGCAGGAAGTAATCACTCAGCCAATCAACTGTCTCATCCACCTGTTAGCAACCAATAAGAAGACAGGACATGGTTGGGATAGTGACGAATGTATATGTGTGATTTCATTTAATGAGGACAGAAACAACCAGAATGATATTATTGCAAACAACTGCCTGTTGTGTTGAATCACAAGATTTAACCATGCTGGATAAAGAGTGTGGGGTTTTCGTTTATTATTAAAAAACACCAATATTAGTCATGAACTTTGACTCATGTTACCTGCTGTGGAGAGAGACTGATGGGGGATCTGTAGTGAGAGGCAGGGGGGCCTATGGCATGGCCCGGGACGTCAGTGGTGCTGAACGCTTGTTCAGCTTTGCTCTTGGTGCTGCGGGATGGAGGTAAGCAGCCCAGCACTCGTAGAGTCACCTTCCAGCACTCTGGACTCAGTAACTGGTCTGAGGAGCCTGGCAAGGTTAAAAATACCTTGTTTGTAGTAAATGTACCTGAATCCAATATTATTAGCCAAAACAGTATCAGAGCTTTGTTAGACATATACAAATGCAATGCAATAACATAACTATTGTCCTGTGAAAACCTTGTAACTCCAATTTTGTTGATTTTCAAGTTTTAACTTCAATTGAAGGATGTTCCTTTATGGGTTGAGAAAATTGTATGACCCTTGGGCTTTTGAAACCCTTTCAAACTCAAAAATACATGGTGGTCAAGTTAAAAACAAGGTGTTTTTTCTTTTTCGACCACCAGCAATGATATGCCTATTGGTAGATGCATTTATCCCAAGTTCTTTACAGCATGATCATACATTTGTGGAATCATCACCTAACTTTGGCAGTGTTAGTGCCATGATCTATCTATTGCGCTAGACAGAACCACTACACTCAACACAAGTTCTTTCTAACTGAAACATACGCACGCACGCGCACACACACACGCGCGCGCGCACACACACACTTACTGGTCATAAGCAGGCGCAAGCAGTCACTGTAGTGGTCAGGGAAATGGTGGCGTAAAAGCAAGGTCCAATGTTTGGTGAAAAGGTGAAAGGGCGTGAGAAGGTCAGGCTCGGGGTCTTGGCCACAGACACACAGAGCTCCATGGACCAGCTCCAGCAGACGGGTTCTCTCAGAGAACACAGGATTGGCTTCATTCAGCCACTGGGACAAATCAAACTAGAAAGGCAGGTGAAGAGGCAGAGGAGCTAACTTGACTGCTTTGGGTGTATATCATGGAAGTCATTAGTAGTATGTGATATTTGTATCAGAGTTGTGTTTGTTATGTGGCTAACCTTTGTCAGCAGCATGAAAATGACATCGGCACTGTCAGGGTGTAGGGATGTCACCACGTCCTGGTAGAGGAAGACGAGCTGATTGGGCGCTGCATTGGGAGTGAAGAAGGGGGAAATGAGGGGGCACAGACGCCTCTGCTCCAGGATGGTCGTCAGGACATGTCCACACTCTGCTGGGTTGCCCTGGATAAACACCTACACACAAACACAATACAATACACGTTAAGTCAATGTTTTTCACTATTCTAATCTATGTTCTCTAAAAAGAACATCGATTAGAGAGTGGGTGGTCCACTCACCCTTATATATTTTATTAGTGAGATTCAATCCTAGGCCAGAGGGGCCACACGTTTCTTAGTTTTGATTTGATACTTTATTAATCCCAGAAGGTGAAAATCCTCCTTTCGCCCTCTGGTTAGGGCACAGGATTAAGGCTCCAGGCAGCACCCTGGAGCAGGTAGGAGCTAAATTCACACTGAAATAGGTATGTATTAGGACTTGGAAAATTAGCTAACAAGGTGAAAAAGTCCTTTTTCATTTAACTGTGACTTGAAGTATCTTCCTCAAGGATACTTTGACTGATATGGTACAGGAGTACTGTACAGAAGATTGAATGTTATGTTTCCATAGGATGGGGACTATGGTGTGGTGTGTGTGTGTATTTGTGTACCTGTCCCAGTATCTCCACACAGGAGGAGAGGTACTGGCGTGTTGGAGGATGTCGGAGTGTGTCCTCACACACAAAGGACACCACTTGGTAGAAGGCAGACACACCGACATTCTGCACTGCTGGGCTCTTCTGTGCCTTGTACATATTCACCAGAGCCCTGAGCACATAAAACAGTCCAGAAACAACCATTGTTTTCCTCCTGCTTGTGTTTGTACTTATATGAACTGTCAGACAGATGAAGTAATTTCTTTCTGGGCAATAATATCTGTGTATACTGACGTGATGAAGTTCTCAGTGTGCACTGCAGCCTGGGCCAGGCTTTGAGGGGGAGGAGCCATGGCATCAGCTTGCAGCTTCTTGATGTCGCTGCGCAGTGACATTATCTGAGTCTGCACTGCCTCCTGTTTCTGAACACACTCACACTGCGCGCGCACATGCGCGCGCACACACACACACACACGCACACACACACACACACACAATATATATTTTAAAAAATCATAGAAAGGAAATGTCAGTGTCACCTCAAGTGGCGGCTGGTATGTGGTGTCTTACTGTGACAGTGATGTTTGCAGGTCCCTGGCATGGCTGCCCTCCCTTCCCCCTACACTCCAGAGCCATGGTGACTCGCTCTGGTCGGTTCTTATATAGCAGAGGAAGACTCTCCAGCAGCTCCTGCTCCATTGCCACCTGCTGGGCTTCCCACGCCACTGCAATCCTGACACCCAAAACAGACAAGGATTTCAGAATTAGTGTTTGTAGTGTGTGTAGTGTGCATTTCTGCATGTGCATGTATGTGTGTACGCCATTGCTCACATATGTGAAGGTGCACATGGGCTTCAATCATCTTCATTAGTGCGTAATCAAATAATGTGTGTAGTATGTTTGTGTGTGTGTGTTTGTGTACCTGGCCTGGTCCTGCAGCGTGCTGAGGTCCTGCTTCAGCAGTTCAGCGGCAGCTTTAGAGTCAGTGAGGCAGAAAGTGGGGACCTCAGCCACCGGGGCCCTCTGCTGCTGCAGCTCTGGAGCCGGTTGGGGAACCGGGTGCTTCTGCAGGTTGGACAGGATACGCTCCCTGGCTGAACCACAAAGAGACGCACAGAAACAGGCTGACAGATGCTAATAAATTTATCAGCTCAACATAAGACTGATGAGAATCAACACTAGAAAGGTTAAATATTAGTTCTGACATGCAGGGATGAACTCAGTTTTTTCATTTTTTTTGTGATGTGTGACTGTCTATATCTATTGATCCCAAAGTCACATTTACATGAGTGATATCTTACTGACGAGACTCACGAGAGCAATCCCAAAGCCACATTGAGATATATGATGGCTTGTCGGACTTGAGAGTATCCGAGTGATTAATGACGTCATTTAAGCCCCTCCCTCTTTCCCAATTGGCTGTTTTTTCATCATCTGTCAGTCCGTCCCAGAAATTTGAAAAACAATTGTGCTACTTTCCATCATCTATACATATTGATCCCAAGGTCACATTGACATGAGTGATGGTTTCTAATTGGCTCCTTCTCCGTTGTTTATTTTTAGTCATCCCAAATTCGTATTGAGATGTGTGATGACTCATTGAAGTCAGGAGATCATTTCCTGTCCATTGGCGATTTCATTTAAGCCCCTAACCCTTTCCTGATTGGCTATTATTTGATCATCTATATCTATTGATTCTGAAACCCCACTGAGATGTGTGACGCCTCATTGGACTTAAATATTATTGCCTATTTTGACTTTAAAAATCATGCTGCTCATGATGTCATTTATTTATCTTGAGTGATTCCATACTTAATGATTACTATTCTGACATAAATTTGCTTTCAAGTGTAAGAACAGTTACTACTCACAACATTTACACTGAATGTTTATTGTAATGTTTATTTCACTGATAAAAATGTATATTCCTTCAACTATGTGGAGCCAACTAATTACATTTGCTGTGTAACTGTATTTTCTGTTCTGGACAAAAGTGTAAAGCTCTGACAGCTAACCAGGAAACATTAAAATATATTTGCTAATCTTTATCTCAAACCCAAGCCCAATATATACATGTGACATCAAGCCTTGTATGTGCCACCTACTGCACCCCAAGGCAACTAACAAGAAATGGAAACAAAAGGTGAAAGCACACATCAAAATAGCAATGCAGGGGAGGTGTAGTTGGTTTCATTCAGCTAAATAGGTCGGCGCTTACCACAAATTACATGCTTGTTTTTTTTAACTGGAGAACTAGAATGAATCCTCCTATTTATATCGGAATCTCTCCGATCTTTATGATATAAATTCATAGCATATCTTAGAAATAGTAGCAGAGTAATGCAAGCTACATGTGCATAGCATAGATGAGAAATGACTTTAAGAAAATAAAAAAATGCAAAATATCCCTGAAAATATAGATTTTAAAATACAAACAATCTATAAATATATAGATTGTTTGTATTTGTATTGATGGTTGTGCACCTTGTGGTGATCACTAATTGGAGTTCATAGTGTGCGCACCTTTACATTTACCACTACATCACTGCTAAAATGGAGAGAAATGCTGTAGGTAATCTTTTGGATCTACCGGTGTTATGGCTGGTGTAGTCAGTGAAGCCAGGGGTTTGGGTCTGGAGGAAGGTCGGCTCACTCTGCACCTTCTCCCACAGAGACAGAACCTCCCTCTCGTCATACTGCACACGTTCCTGGTCCACATACTCCAACCACAGCTCCTACAGCAGAACACGACACAAGACACTTTCAATAGTAAAACCAATATGATATAACGCACAACAGGGAGATCTGACAAACCTTCATGAATTCATGAATACACACACACACAAACAGACACACACAAAATGAAGACACGGACAAACACTCATGTTATACACATATACACGCAAATCGACATGCGCTGAGATACACACACCTGCTGCCGCTGCATGACCTGTGCAAGTCTGTGTGGGTCATACTGCTGAGGAAGAGAGGGCAGGTATACTTCCTGCTTCTGCAGAGTCTCATCATCCAACCACACGGCAAATACACCGAACAACCTGCAGACAACCAATTAGCTAAGATCTGAGAGCCAGTAAAACATACTGATGGCTACTACAGTTTGCTGAACAACAGGAAGGAATACATGACACACCAAGTGTCATTGTCCTACCTGACTAGCTCTATGTGAAGCTGAGGAGAGGTGAGGTAAGGGGGCGGGGGGGTCTCAGGGCTCTCGTCCCCTTGGCTGATGGTGTCTGATGAGGGTGTGTGTAGTGGAGGAACCCTGAGGGCCTGGCTGGCGGTGTGGTGGAAGTCAGATACTTCCTGTAGTCTCTGTCTAAGGTCTCTGAGTAAAGATGCCTGACCTGAGGCCTGGAAGAACCTTCGGCCAATACATCCCCCTGCAACCAGCCTGACAGGCATCGCACACAAACAGTGGTTTAGTTTTCAGATCAGAGATAGACATGATATCTTGCTTTGGTCTAGATCAAGAAAGATACAGGATAGATTCAGGATAGCCTGTTCCCTGGCTGGGGATAGGGATGTGTATGCGTCCTACCCATACTCTGGTCCAGGCTGTCTGAGGTAGAGTTGTAGGAACTTCTGCCAGACCAAGGGAAGGATGGGATGATCAGGCGGCGTGGCTAAGGCCTGACACGCCCAGCGGTACACCTGTAGCCGTTGCATAGACGGAGCAACAGGCAACTTCAGCCGCTGCTGCGCCTTCTGGCTCACACACAGACACAACGTTAAAGTTAACATCATCTCTGCACTTATTATGAACCTATGGGACACTGGGCTACTGCACTATTGGACTCTCACTACCCTGCCATTGCCTTACCAACTATGTTAATGCTGCAACACTGAAACAATTCTTTGGCTATGGATGTATACTTGTAGTGTGTTTATGTTTAGTCAACTGTATAGTATGGTATGTCTTGTCTGCAAAATTATCTGAACCTGTATTGTGTAAATGTCATGTAATGTCTCAGCATGAATTGCTTGTACATTACTCTGTGTGTGTGTGTGTGTGTGTGTGTATGTGTGTATGTGTATATCTGTGCGAGTGTCTTTGTATACCTTTAAGGCCTGGTCTGGGGAGAGGTTGGGTTCTGACAGGAGCTCCTGTTCAACACAGCGTCGCAGCTGAGACTCTTCCTCAAACATGCCCTCCATATTCAGCACCAGCCAGGCGAACCAAACCTACCAACACAGACAGAACCCAGGCTTGTCAGGACTGAGAAGCTGAGAATGATACCAGTCAATAGTACTTGCATCTACTGTTGGTGCTTTGGGGACCCTCACCTCTCCACTCAGGGATTGGCCCTCTATGAAGGAGGGTGTGGCATTTCCAGCAATCCAGCCAACCAGAGAGGAGAGCAGACCCCGGTCTCCATGGCAACCCAAGGCATTCTGCGTGGGGTAGACAGAAAACAGAAAACGTCACAACCTAACTACTGAAGGTGCCACTGAGCATGTTCAATATTGTGTGTATGTATGTGTGTGTGTGTGAGAGAGTTAGTTTGAGTTTGCTTTATTCATTCATTTTGCACAGTCATCCTCCTGCTACCTTTTGAGGCTCCTGTAGATTTGCCTGTCACTCCACTACAGTAACCACGCCTGATCAGCTTCATTCACAGTACATTTGAACCAGAGGAGAACTTTGCACCTAGTTTGCAGCAACTTAAATTCCTTCCAAATTCCTTACAGAATAAAGGTGAATGTTGCATTAGCATCACTCGCCACCTAGCTCTTATTCCTATCGCATCATGTTGGATGAGTTGAGTTGGAGAGTGATGTCCTGATTTGCTTGTGTGGGCACTTTGGAAAGCAACACAGACAGATTACATAGTAGTTTTCAAATTAGATTTAACCATTTTCATTGTTTCAGGAAATACCTTATGCTGTTGGTACAGTAATTTCTGCACACCCTCCTCCTGGTGGTGTGTGAATGCAGCACAGCAGATCTGATCCATGAGGAACAGGACGGTTTTGTCCCGGTACCACAGGTTCTGCTGGATTAGAATCCCCACCCAGAACTCTAGAACTGCTGCAGCGCCGACACGACCGGGCCGTGAACTCTCCACCACGTGGCTCTGGAAGAGACACACACACACACACACACACACAGATTCAAGGATGCCCGACTGGGTTATATCCAACTGAATATATGTGGGTAGTATAGTATAGATAGATTTTAGTAAGTAGTATCAGACCGTATGTTGTTTTCCAGATGTCAATTTTTATGTACTGCATACAATTATTGTTCTACAACTTTGACTACAGGCTGATAATATTACTGACACTGTGTAAGAACACTGGCCATAAATATTTTCTTGTGATCGCTTGGGGCCTGGATGTACCTGTATGACACTGTTCAGCAGTCTAACGTTGTCTCCGTAGGTGGCCCCTGTGAAGAGTGGCGCTACCCGGTGGGTGACTTGCTGTGTCACGCCTTGAGGACACACACTGTCACACTGCAAGAACAACTGAACACAACTCAAAAACCTGGGAGGAAGAGGGGGTGGGCAGAAGAGACAGGGGGGTTAATAAATGACTGTTCATCTTGGAGAGGCAGTAACTGCTATATTGTATCATATGTATGTATGTATTATATATGTTGTTCTACTCTTTCACAGGCTGTAGGTGTAGGATGTTTCTTACTGAGGGTTATTGAGCAGGTAGAAGCTGAGAGGGTAGGTCGGGGGCAGGATGTTGTCCAACAGATGCACAGCAGCTCTTAGGTGGCGAGACTGAATCAGACTCTTCAACAACCCAACTCCCTCAGTACAAAACTGTTCCAGACTAGAATAGCACACAGACAGAATAATCCACAGAAGCTGAATTGAGGTTAATTCAAATTCTAGTCTCACATGTACAGCATAAGTGTGTGTGTATGCAAACCTGTGTCCCACTGTTGTCATAGCAATGGACAGGTAGCATCCAATAGGGATGCCGGCCTTCACAGCCCGGAGAACAGAGTGCATGCTGGGACTGTGTGTAAGCTCTGGGGTTGGGTTGGAGGACAAACTATGGGCAGACCAGGCTCCTTGAGGGTTCTGGGCGTTGCCATGGAGCTTCAGCCTTAGCAACAGTTGCCATGCCCATTGGCTAAAGGATGTTTCAGGAGACACGCCCAAACGGAGGACACTTGCAAGGTAGGACACCTGAGAGGAAGGAAAGGGAGAGAGACAGAAAAAGGTAATGTTGTTGGACGCAGCCACAGTGCTTCAGACTGAATAGGCATCTGAGAGCAACGGATGCAAGCATTACCTGTTTGATTCCTTCTGATATGAGACCACTGTAGGGTTTGTCAGTGAGGTACTTCTGATAGGCCTCGGCCACCAGCAGAGCCACCTCACTGTGGAGAGATGAAGGCAGAGCCAAGGAGCCATCCTGCAGAAAGAAACAGGCTCAGTCACACCAGTCACCAAAAGAGAGGCTTTATGCACATTCAAAACCACTTCACAGGAGCTGGACCAAAGCAAAAGTCAACACTGCTCCCAAAATGTGTTTTATTTACGTCTAACGATCACAACACTGTGACACTTGGAAACACACCTCCCTCCCTCCCTCCGATTACCTGTGTGAAACCCCAGTTCAGTCCCTCCAGTATAACACAGGCCAGCCGGTTCTCCACAGCAGAGAGAGGATGCTGGAGCAGCCAGGCTCCAATAATACACACCTCCTCTGGCCTGGGCCGCCACAGGCACAGAGGCAGCTCTTTACACAGGTACAGTGCCACCTAACACATACACAACCAGACACACGTGCGCACACACAAACACAAACACGAAAACTCAGTTCTATCTGCATGATATATTTTCCTCTCAGCATATTCAACTACTTGCAGTTGAAGGTTTTGGTAAAACCATAATAGAGTGGTAGTACCCACCATCCCAACTGTCTGTATGGTCTCTCTCAGTCTCTCCAGCAGCACAGAGATAATGTATGGATGGACTGTTGCTATGGCAGCCAGCAACTCCCTCCCCACCTTAGAGTAAGTTTCTCTGGTAGACACACTGACATAGGACACCTGGGAAAAGGATTAATGATATGGTGGAAAGAAAGAAACATCCAAGATACTCTTACAAGGCCTTTTTCCCCACCCTTTCTGTAATTTCCTTGTGCCTCTGTTTCTCATACCTGGTAGATAAGCAGGGTTATGGTGGTGATGAAGGCAGAGTCCGAGTGCTGAGTAGGTGTGGCCATGTGTGCTAGAGCAGTGAGGAGAGAGATGCCGTCAGAGCTGTTCACCTCACACAGCCAGCGCTCAAACCTCTCCTGGTGCTCTGGATCTGGAACAAACACAATCAGGGAATATTATGGCGGAGACTGACAACAACAGGACCCGAAGTATGATAGGGACCTCCATTTATACCTGTCATTAAAATCCCAATGCAGAGGATTGGAAATTGAGTATAGGTAGTTTAGAAAAATCTATTTCTAAACTTTGAGTGGATTTAATACTGTATTACACTCTTACACAGAATCAATCAATCAATCTACATCCAGATTTCAATGCCAATGGCGTAAATGTGGGTATTATGGCACTAACATGCAATGATTTGTGACCAATAATATTTTCAGCGGGGTATGTATGTATACCTCTGAGAGCCTGCAGGCAGGTGTGTGTGTTATCAGCCGTGCCGCTTGTTTCCAGTCCTGCGGTCTCAGCACACTGCATGAGATACAGGACCCTCCACAGCATAGAGCTGGACAGAGTCCCATAGGGCATCTCAGACATGAACAACCAGATGCCCAACCTAGGAGGGAAGACCACAGAAATGTGAGAAAGGTATTTGAGGTACTTTAGCTGAGAAAGCAAACACTGTAAATAACTTTCAGTTAGAGATGCAAACTTGGATGAGACCTCACCTCTTGTTCCTGAGTACGTGTAGGACAGCTCTGAGGAACAGATGGTCATATTCCAGCTGCAGCTTGTCCAGAGACAGAGAGTGTTTATGGGAGCTGGGCATACCAGAACCAGTCACACTTACATACTGAGCCCAGTGGTCACTGACATAACACACTGTCATTCTGAGGGAGGAGAAAGAGGACAAGGTTGCAAATAATCAGTCATGCACTTGTTGGCAAAAAATACTAATATTCAGATGAAGAAGAATATAGTTTATGTGTGCCCTGATCTTAGCAGCTTGCGTTGGTGGTGCACTGACCGTATACTGTGTCCTATTCGTTTGACTAGCTGTCTGTATCGGGCCCTGTTGTAGGTTTGAAGGCCAACTGCTAGAATTTCGATGAGCGAGGAACCAAAAGCAAACACATGCATCATCTTCTGGCTGGAACAGGCCTGGGGCTCATACACACCTGGAATAAGAGCAGCCTGTCAGCTTATACAGTGATTCAACCAACAGACACTCAGTAAGACTGAGAGACAGACTCACCCTGCTTGCTCATGCCCAACATGTGTGAATAGAGCTGCTGGAAGGGGAACTGCGTCAGCAGGAATATCAGGTCCTCCTCACACAGCAGCAACCAGCTGCTCTCTGGGTCCTCATCCTAAACACAGAGAAATGCATAGCAAACACTTTATCACCACAAACTTCATTCATTTAGGGAATAAGCAATGAGAGGGTGTGCAGCTAACAGCTAAGAGGCAAGATGCAAAGTGGAGGCTAATTGCTTTTATAAAATGACAGTAACACACCATTGTATTAAAAAAGAAACAAACAAATGTTCAGTAAATCTTTTATTTTTAATCAATAATAAATAATAATAGTTTTAAAAAATTCTTCTGCCAAGTAATATTTCTTTAAGAGGGGTTTCTAAGCAACACATAAGTACAGGTACTAACAATGATGTTTGGTTCGTGCATCAATATTTAAATGAAATATTATGTTTCCAACAGTGGGGTGACTTTTGTGTTTTTTCTCAAAGCTTATTCACAACCTCCTTCCACTTACCTCCTCTCCCCCCTCATCTACTAGTGTCCAGTTGCCAGACTCAGGTCCAGAGGCTGTTGAGCCCTGGCTCTCACATGGTTTCATATGGCCCAGGAACTCTGCACGGTGTCTGAGGCCAGAGACAGGACAGAGAGACCAATGGTTACCGATAAGGATGGCAGAATAGGGCAAAAATCACCCTGAACGAATGACATGGCTTCTCATGGTGTACCAAAGATGTACATTCTAGACCTAGAGTGTAGTGTTCAGGTCAGTGGGTAAGATAAGGGGTCATTATTAAAGGGTTCCTTTAATTACCTGGCAGGAGACATGAGGATGGCCAAAGCTTGCATGAAGTACTGCACTCCACAGGTGTTCCCCAAAACCTTGATCTAAAGCAGATAATAAAAAGAAACTCCAGTCAACTCTATGAACTGCCAATCTGACAATGTTGAAACTTGGAGGACTCTGTCTAACCTGTAGGAAGGGTGCAGCCCACTTGCCCACCCCAGCAGGACAGCACAGCAGATGGCACAGCAGGTACAGGTGCTCTTCTGACCCCCCAACATGCAGTAGGACTGCCACCTGGGGAGTGGACCAGAACCATGTGAGAAACACAACAGAATACCTGAACCATTGGAACATGGGGTGAAGGAGTGAGGTAGTGACTGAGTGTGTGTATACCAATCTCTCCAGCCAGTGATGGATGTCTGTCTGGAACTGTGCGTCATCCAGGACTCTACGTGTGAAGCTGAACAGAACACTGATAGCCTCTTTCAGGGGTTGGAGAGAACAAGGCTGTGTTTGGCTACCAGAGCAATCTGACAAAAACACAAACAGACAAATGGCAGAAGTTAATAACCAATGACAGTTTGTCATTTTGTAGGGAGGATGTACTAAATATCAATGGTATGAGTGTGTGTGCAGTAGTGTAAGCTTTACATTTGTTATAGACAGTTCAAGGCAAGTACAATTTCTAAGTCTCTCACCTTTTAACAGGCGATACAAATATGATTCCACTTGGAGGCGTGACAGCAGAGCAGTGTAGGCATGCAGTGCCACCTTCTGGTGAAGCAGTTCAGTGCGGGCTTCAAACAATCTCCTCAGCTCAGCCAGCACCCCCTGACTCAACTCAGCCTGCTGGAAGCGGTGGTACCCACACACCTTAGACTGATCTGCACACACACCCTGTAGGAAAGGAATTATATTGAAAGTGAGGTAACAACGGAGGGTACTTTTCTCCATAAAATGTATCTGGTTTCTTTTTCTTTATAACATACACACCTGCAACGTAAGCTGTTCATCTCTGAAGCTCCAGAGACGGTTCTGTGTGCTCTTGTAGTCAGAGGACTGTGTATGTAGCTGTGTGTGTGACTGGGTCAGCTGTCTACGACAGCGGCAGTAGTTCTGCAGCAGTTCGGTAAGTTCGTGGCTCTCCTGCCGGGCCAGAGCACAGAACTGGGCTGCACACACCTCAACGCCCTCCAACCAAGCTCGCACGCCCCCACCTGGCTCCCAGACACTCAGCTGCTCCAGTGTGAATGCCTGAAGGAGAAAAAAAATGAAGCGCACATTTTTTTAATTACTTTATTTTGCATATATATCCATTTAAAGGCTCTTGTAAAAGGCCAAAATTCTCCACGGGTTTTTTTTCCACAGGTTCTTCAGTTTGCGTTGGTGGCATGCTGAGACAGAATTCAAGTAGCAGAAAGAAGTGTACGCATTTAAAGCAATAAACTCCTTTAACATGATGTTTCATCAGTTTGGAGAAAATACATTGAGGGCCTTTTCAAAGTCTACATTGAAATGTCTATGTATGGGAAGCACGGTAACTAAGCCCATACAGTAATTTCCTTTTGAACAAAACTGTACCTGTATTTATAAGGTGCAAGAGATTACCTGAACCTCTGGAGTAGCCTTGGGTAATTCTGGGTAGAGTCTGCTCCTGGAAAGTTCAGCTACAGACTCAAGTGGCTGCAGACTTGGAGGAGATGACTCCTGCTCAGCTAGAGCCAGCACTGCAGGCCCCCTTGTTCCACAATTCCTCAGAGCTTCCTCACGGAGCTGCATCATGGAGCCCTCCTCCAGTGTTGGGAGAGAGGGGTAGAGAGCAGGGGCACTGGGGGTAGATGGGTTCTCACGCTGGGATGAAATACAAGGTTGAATCCATGACTGGTTTTCTCTTCCCACCTCAGTGCTCTGTGGAGCAGCTCTAAGCTCAGCCCCCTGAGCCTCCACTCTCCCATCATCCTTTTCCTCCATCTCTCGCTCATTCGACTGGACTTCACCCTGAGATGTTTCTGTTGACAAAGTCAGTGATGTCTGTATAGTCTGAGCTAACACTGCTGAGGATAAAGTCTGTGATGAAGTCTGCTCCTCCTCAGAGGGCAGCTTTGATGTCTGTACTGTGGTCTCAGGGAGATGGACAGGGTCCTGCTGCTGCACCACTGTCTCCTGATAGGGCAAGCTGAGAGGGATGTCAGTGAAGCCAGAGCTGAAAGCCTCATCACAGACAGTTGAGGGAGCTCTGGCTCCTTTGTCTTCCTCCTTCTGCCTCTGCTTCCTGGCCAGCTGAAAGCAAACAAAACGTCTGGAAATAAAATTGACTTGACTTGGTTCAATAACAACTCTGTCCCTGCCCTAGTTTTGAACAAGTGAGGATCAGCATGTGTCCAAGTAGCTAACATAATTATATATATACACATAATAGTGAATACAGTGAAATCGGTCTAAATCAATACTATTGTAATAAGCTCGATTGAATCACCTGCGATTTCCCGCTGGTTTTCGACTTCGTCTTCTTTGGTCTCACAGCCTCCATCGTTGAACGTCTGCTCACGTCGGCTTCTCCCAGCTCTCAGATCACATTCACATTCAGCTGGCTAAAGGCAGGCCTGATGGAGAAGAGGGTGCTTAGTGTGATGTGATGTTAGCTAAAGTGAAAAATAACAGAATCCTCGTTTATAAAGGTGGTTTTAAAAGCGTGTATAAACTGAACACGCATAAGCAACGGCTACTAGCTAGTAGCTAGCGTAGTCACTGATGTAGATAACCAGCTAGTGGCTGGATGTGTTGTCAAGATAAACACTAACTGCCACTGGCTAAGCTAAACAATCTTATGGGGCCGTCGGGAAACCTCACTGACAGAGGGTAGCAAGCAGTGGCTAGAATGAGTACTGTGTAGTCCATAATGTTTCAGTGACGAAAACTGCAAAACAAACCAACCCTTCCTGTTGTCTTCGATTATAAAACTTAACGTTAACGTTACACAACAGAAGACGCTTTGGCACAACTAAGCTAACGCGCTACCGTACCTTGCTTGTTGTGTTGTCTGTCTTCTGGGTAATTTCTTCACCAGGAGCTAGTAGGTGTCTCGTAACATTTCCGTACTGTTACTCACATTGTCAAAATTATATTTCATCATGCCCAGGCGAGTGTCATGCGGCAGTAAGTTACCACAGTCCGCGGATCAGCTGTCATTTGTTTTGTTTTGTTCCAAGAACTCTTGCCTACCGAATTTTTGATCACATGACTACTCCACCTCTCTACGGAAAGCCAGAGGGATCAAAGATACGAACTAGTCAAAACACACTTTTCTGGTGTGCGTTTTTCCTGTCAATTGAATAGCGGTGCGGGGCTGGATTAGGCGCTTCGTATTCTAAATACAAAATTAACTGTTTTCCTTTACTTTACCTAAAATATTGTATTCTGATTACAAATACAAGTGTTCTGTTAGTATTTAAAATAATAAGCGAGAAACTCGGGCCATTTAAATAGTGGCAGGTGTACCTTTTTATAAAATGTGGCACAGAAGAAAATCTGTTTGTATGCAAACACATTTTTGATGAGGTAACTAGTAAATGTAATGAATACATGTTAAAAGTAACATTCCTAACCCTGTTACTGTTGAGGTGTTGTAGACAAGTCGCACCTTTCTGGGAGGCTCAGCTGATTCGAGGAAGATCATGATCATGATCATGCTGATCATGATGTGGCTGTCCTTAACTCTGACTAAAGACAGACTTTATAGTATCTTGGGTTAGTAGTTGCACCGCGCACTTGGAATTGGTGTAATGAGTTGGGCTACACTAATTGTAACGCTATTGCACTAATCCTGCTGCAAATAAGTAACTGCCACACATAGGACAGTCAAAGTTTAGATAAAGTATGAGAGATTAGTTGGATTCAAAACCATGTTTGAAGGAAATACACAATAGATTCTGACATAGACACTCCTGATAGCGATTTTGCAAGCCAAGTATTTGTAAACTATGTAACATTGTACATTACTAATATCAAGCAGGTAGTCAGTAGTCAACTACATTTTGTAAAATACCTTTTCCAATGCTGGTCATATGAGTCCACTCACGTGGTGAGTCAGAGAACAAAACATTTATTTACAAATGTATAGTACAATGATTAATTCCCTTTAAAACCCCATTCACACCCACTGCACCTCACCAACCTAAAATAGCCTAATGATTTGGACCTGTATGTATCAAGAAAAAACAGATCAGCAGTATTGATCATATATGTTATAGTCCTTTCCTCAAAAGCCTGATACATACAAACCAGATTTTATGGTCCAAAAGCTATTAAAGCTGTTCTGACAATATTCAAAGAAATATGTGTCCAGCTCACAGTCATAACAGTATCTGCAGTATTTACCCAAAATGTTACACGGCTGCATCTGGCAACAACTCGACCAGTTTGGCACCTTAACACCAGGTCAACAATGTTGTGGATTGTTCTGGATTGCTAGATACGTCCGGGTATGGTTGTTGTTTATTCCAAATAACAGACATCAAATCCCTAGTGGCATGTAGTACATTCATCACACTCCCAGATACTCTGAATCAAATGAGATCTTCCATCTTCCACCTTCTACCTTGTGTCTTTCCCCCTCCACCTTCAGTCTATTCAGGGTTGGTGAAAGGCACTCGTGTTTGCTGTGGGCAGGGTGCAGGACTGTTTGAGGGCAGTTTGTTTTTGTTTGCTAGAGGTTAGTTGGACTGTTTGCTCAGTATTTTTATGGAGGGCTGGGAAAGGACTGCAGGGTGGGGTTATCTGGGCTTGTGTATCCTGGCTGTATATTTGCTGTAAAGCATGTTGCTCCTGCTGGTATGTGTGACTCGGCACTTTGCCTAGGGGTTCATATGTTTGGTGTGTATATGCCTGGCTCAGTGCCAAGCTGAGGATCTCTGTTTTCTCCTTGTAGAAGCGCAGTTCTGTGCCTCGACGTCGGGCCAAGGCCAGCTCCCTCTGTGCCACTTGTAGCTCC
>OOFE01016748.1:17797-32596 GCA_900323365.1 Monocentris japonica
TATCTGACAAAGATAATGAATTATCTGAATATTTCTTCAACCTATAAACTGTGGAAGATTGGTTTGAAAAGATATTCTAAATCATCATGTACCTGGTAGGCTTAGCCCTGATTTTGATTTAGAAACCACGGTCTGGCTGAACAGCTGCCATGTGTTATAGATGGTGACATTAGTGTTAAACAGAGAGAGTCTATACATTAACCTAGATTGATCTAATGAATGGAAAATGTGGCACGCTAGTTGTCTGGGGTTGAAGTCCCTGGTATACCTGCTGAACTATTTATATGTTCATCTCAGGGTCACTACATTTTCAACTGCGCATCTGCCTGAGACCTCTTGTCTTAGTGCGTTTGTGATTCCGCCTGCCTGACATTTTATTTACCAAACTGTCTGTCACCTACTGCATTGATGCATTTCCATATTATTTGTAGTACTAGTGAGTGTGCTCCCCATCGTTGATTGAAACACAGAGGCTGGTGTGTATATATGAACATAATCTGTACAATGAACATAATCTATACACATGCATGTTCACGTGTGTGAGTCTGTTTGTGTACACATTTGAGTGTATGTGTATGCACAAAGTGAGTTTGCGTGTGGTGTTTATACATTTGAGTGTGTGTGAGTATGTGCACATATGGGGGAAGTGTGTGTTACTTGGAACCTCTCCATTTCTACGAGCCCTGCTTTAGCAAGAATGATAATGGAGCCATTTCCTCCTGCTAATAACCCTCTGTCTGCAGACGTATGCTTATTTACATAGAGGTAGAAATATTAGGTGTTTCATACCACCTCTCTCTGCCAGAGGTCTGACTCTGAGTTACACACCAAGACTCTCTGACAGAGATGGAATGAATAGGGGAATAGAGAGCTTGCTTATAATTGTAACACTGGAGAGTGGAACTAACACCTACTGGGATGCATTGTGAGTTTAATAGATTTTGGTTTGCTCAATACTTTGATTATGAATTATGAATGCACCATTTTCATTCCCTTGGTACAAAGCAGCAACTCACAAAGCCTGAATCCTTTGAGTATAATTGAATATGAGTATAATGGAACTTTCATGATTCCCACATGACCCCACATGATTTGAGAGCAGCGCTACGAGGCAAATAACATTTGCAAAATAACTCTCAGCATTATGTTCTACCTGGAACTCCAGCATGGTCCGTCCTTTGTAGGAGTGGAGCAGCAGACTGTAGGTTCCTATACTGGTGCCTGGGTCACACGCATCCTCTATAGAGACCTGAATGGAGACACAACACGATGTAGGACTTATTATGAACATTCATATTTAGAACAACACACTCTCAAATTCTGACATTCTTACAGTCTGACTCTAAGTAAAACAAACCAAGTCTAATACTGTGTGTTTGTGCTGGCTGACACTCACAGCGCTGTCTGTGGCTGCTTGCTGCAGGCTCTGAGTCATAAAATGAGGGCTGATGCGTCGAGATGGCAGCTCGTTCACCAGGGAGTTCATTAGAGCCACGCGAGCCGCATCCCTACGGGCCTCTGCCTGAGTCTCACACACCTGGGGATGGAGAGATGGAGGAATGTGGAGAAGGAGATGAGATGGTGAAAAAAAAAGAGGGCAGAGGGGAAAATGATGGGAAACTCAATCCTTTCAAAATACAATCGTAGGGGCTGCTGTTACATGTGGGAATAGGGCTCATTACTTTAATTTTGAATTGACACTTTTGAGGGACTTCACAAGAGGTAATCATGGGATCAGAAATCAAATCAGCAGTCAGATTAGGACATTAGAGGCCGTCATAGATAACCAATCACACGCCTGCTCTGAGCTGGGGGATGCTGTCTGGGTCACAATGGGCCCATTGAAAAGCATCATGGGATTTAAGCCGAACAAATTAGTATAAAGCAACCATGGAAGTTTATGTGTGTGTGTGTGTGTGTGTGTGTGTGTGTGTTTATTCCTTTGGACAGCCTTCAACTTCTCCTCATAAGCTCCTACTTCTGAGTGTGGAAGTTGTCACAGTACAACTTGTCACGTATGCCATGGACGCTGTAACAAAAGTTGTTTTTTGGTGGCTGTTGTTTTATTTTACAATTCAAGTGGCACAGAGCTACTTTGTGCTGCAGCGACACAATTTATTAAAAACAAAAATGTATGACAGTTAATTAAATTTAAAGTGAAAATAGAAACAAAAAACAATAACAATACTAATTGTTTTCATAGAATGCCAATCAATAACATATAATAATGAAATACATAATTTCCTTGCTTTCCGCCATTTTACCAATAGGGCAAATCATGTTGGCAACTCGGGTATCATAGAAAATTCTGACTTTTCCTGTTGTATTTGCCACTTTGTTGGGTCGTTTGTGTGTGCACCTTGTAATTACTATATTTCAGACAGAACTTGAAGGTAGCATAATTCTGGGGTAAGCTCAGAGTCAAGAGGCAGTGCATGCATGTTTGGTTTGGTTAACTAACAAGTGCAAGAATCAAGCTGGATAATTGGTAGTGACAATAAACACACCTTATAGTTTCCAAAGCAGCTTCCTCCAGGTAGGGTGACATAGCAGATGTAAGGGGGACCAGGGGAAGGGGCAGACTCATACAGCAGCAAGCTCTCTGATTGGCTGGCTGTATCCATAACAGAACCATCCGATTCACTGGAGGATCTGTTCAATTGGCTCACCTGCTTCTGCTCCCAGAAGTGATGGAGCATGGTCACAACATTCACTGTACAGATACAGTAAGAACACATCGGTATCAAAATGCTGAAAATATAGGGTTGAGGAATGTGATGAAACAGTGAACAGTGTTGAAAGTCTTCATGACCACATCAGAAAAATGTCTGAATATTAAAAAAGACTTAAAAAGAGCCAGACAGATGCCCAGAGTGTTTTGATCAGGGAAGGAACGACACACAGTTGGAATGTATGTTGGTTCATTTATCTGAATCAGACACAGACAGTTTATCAGTGTTGTTTCACTCGTGCTGAAAACAATTTGTCTTCTGTGATATCATCAGCAGTGAAAACCATTTTTTAGAAACCATTTCTTACTTTTCAGTCTCACTAACGAAAACTGGACTGAGTTTGTGCTCATGTATGTGCAAATGTTTTTGAATGTTCATCTACAGTATATATGTGAAACAGTCATGTTTTTGGTGAAATAAACATTCCCAGACTGGGTTTATTTCACTGGAATTTGGTTCTGTGGGGAACCACCCCGTCACTAGCCCTGAGGCTGCACAGATCAGCGTCTCTTAAACCTCTGAGCACTTTCTGACCCTGAAAAAGGTGTAGAAGCTTCCTGTGTCCCTAATTGTGTGCAAAACAATCCACTGCAGGTCAGTCTGCAGGGATCTGGCTGACACTGGGTTCATATATCGTACTTGGCAGGAAATATAACAAAGCAACCAGAAGGAAATGAGTGGCTTACCTGTGTTTGTAAAGAATAAGCAGAATTTTTTTTTTCAAAGCTTCAACGTCAGTTTAGTAGAAAAAACAACTGTAACATCTGTATTCTTTTGCTTTTAAAACTTTGCTCCTGATATTTAAAACTGAAAGAACTGTGTCTATTTCCTGCTGCACTTTGCATTTAAGTGTGTTGTATCTCAGTTACTCACAGTCTTTGGGCCCGGTGTCAATCTCACTCTGTGACAGGTGTGACATCTTGATGCTGTCCTGAACTCTCACTCTACTCATCCTCATCCAGTGCTCACTACTCGAGTTGTCCCAACAATGTTCAATCTAGTTCACTCATACATTTATCCAGTTCAGCTCACACATGCTTTATCAAAATGGGAGCAGTTGCAGCCTACACATGACCCTAAAAAAGAGCTGCCTCCGTCGTCAACACACCTCAGGGCGAGAACACCATAAGGAACAAACCAAAAGTCCTAATGTCCCTTCACTCTCCCTCTCTCCACCTCCTAAACTCCCTCTCCCCTTCTCCCCTCCTCCTCTCTTGTGTGAACATCTCACCAGGGCTTCTCCTCTGAAGCAGACCACCTTTGTCACCCACACTGCCAATTAGCTCAGAGGGCCCCTCACTCTTTCTACACTCTATCTCACACACACACACACACACACACACTCCCACACAGAGGTCCAGCACTGGAATGCTGTGCCCCTCCCCTCGGGCTGTGCAGCTGGCTAATCCCTGAACAGAGTCAGGCAGTTACAGACCTTTGCAAAGTTGCCAAGTTGAACCACAGAACAGCATCTGCATCACAGAACAGAATATAGCATCTGACGAAAGCAGGAAAACACTAGTTAGGTGGCATAAGTCCAATCTATGACAGCATGAAACTGTTTGCACGTGAAATACTCTCAACATCCAGCTCCCAGTACAATGTCCGATATCCTGTGTCTGATTTTGGGGTGCGTAAGAGAAGATGGTTGGGGGGTGGGATGGAGGCATACTTTTGACTTCACACACTAGTCTGAGCCCACCGAGCCCGGGGTCTGAGCTCCATTCACCCTCTTCATATGAATGGCCATTGTTCAGGTCTGAATTCAGCTGCTCTCTGAAAGCCTCTTACACATTAATGAACTAAATACTAAGAAAGGAGGTTTCTTAGCTCCCAGGTCCTCTCTTCTTTTGCATGTTATGTGTGCCTCACTTTGTGTGTGTATGTGTGTTAATAAGACAGACTAAATGGGTGTGTGTCTATTTCCTGGCCAAGTGGAGCTAAATGCACCTTTTCATTGTGAATGCATTGGTGTGTCCTGGAGCATGTATGTTCCCACGTGTTTGTGTCTTTCTCTGAGTGACTCTATTGAGTTGATTGGCTGCTGTGAGGGCGGATGTAGCGATCCATTCAAATGCCTGTCAAACTGTCAGAGACCTTTGAACCTGAAGGGTTGAGCATAGATGAAAGCTCTGTGGAATGAACTTGGGTTCTACTTGAATCTTAAATCTACATCCACATCAGTCATCCTATTAACCTAGAATGAACTTGGGAGAAAACAAAAATAGCAATAGTTACACAGTAGATTTGTTTGATGTAGTAGGGCTGCACAGCAGGTAGGCTACTGCCCTCAGACCAGTTAGTGTGATCCTCACAGAATGTCATTTCAAAAGAATGGGGTCCTACTCAACAGAGGGGATATTTTCAGTAAATTTTATGACAAAATATCATAAAATTCTGAATTCAGCTGACAAAATGTCATAGAATTTTCCTCAATTTTGAGAGTGATCCCATTCTTTTGAATAGCTTTATATAGTGAGACATACCTCAATGTTAATGTTTAAAAGGCTTTATTGTCAATCATACAGCCTCAGTATAAGTAGTAGTGATTTACACTGCATTGTACTGTGTTGCATATGACAGTTCATTGCTGGTCAAACACAGACAACGGACCCTCCTCTCAAAAGGAAAAATCTACCCTTGGATACTATTACACTGTATACATCATCATCAGTCTGTCATGTCCAATGCATTCCAGGAGTTATTTTGTGATGAATTTACTTTTTTGTTGTATCCAAATTCCCTCAACCTGCCTCGTCTACTACTTCAGTAAGTGATTTCCTACGTTTACCAGAATTACTTCCAACAACCAGATAATGGGTTGGAACTTGAGCTGTTGGTTATACTTGTAGGTGGAGAGAACAATAACGATGGCGTGGTAAGAGAACAAACTTTTTCCAGTTGAGAAAATGTGAGTCATGCCCCTTAATCAAAACACATCTTGCGGCTGAACTGCATTATGGTCTATTGCGACTACTGAAATTGGTATCTCTGCCTCTTCTATGATGGATTTCTCCCTGTGTGATTATTGAACGTTGGTGCAAAATGGTGAGTCTCCATTGAAGCTGAACTGGAAATATCTCAACATGACATCATGTCGTCTATGTTTGACCAGTTACCTGAGGGAATAAGAAAAATACACCAAACGTGCATCACCAATAGCTGTTTTATAACAGCGTTATAGTGTTTTAGGGTGGATTTTTCCTTTAACCTTGACAATGTGGGGGTTGTCTGAGTGGAGAGCCATATAGAGAAATACACACATTTCGCATTGATTCTAGTGTGTCCTCAGCTGTGTCCTTCCTCTTGCCTGCATTTTTCCATCAATAGTACAGAAAAGCTGAAGTGGCTGACGGTTGACAGCCACTATTGCCATCAGCCATTATCTGTTTACAACACTTCAGCTGAAGGAACAGAGGAACCAAGCAGACAAATTGATACGTATTCCTCTTCTCCGTTGAAGTATTTCTTCCCTGTAGTCCCATTTATCCCCAGAAGGAGGCACTCTCTATACTGGACTTGATGTTATTTTCGTTCTCTCTCCTAGCTTTGGTCACTAGGTTGGCCTCTCCCTTCTGCAGTCGTCTCCTCTGAGCTGCCTTCTGCTGCTTGTTTAGCTGCCTCCGCATCTTCTGACGGACTACCTCCTGCAGCACACAGTCACCAAGACATAATGTTACTACAGATGCATACACACTCTATGCAAGTCCTATGTAGGCACATCTGCTGTCAACATCACCTGTCATGTTCTTTTACAAACAGCACAGTCATGCGAAAGCCCTTTGGCAACATGTACAGAATATACCAGGGTTTGCCCAAAAGAGTGTAGTAGGGATACCAGTCCAACCAGTCAATATTCCCAGTTATCACAGTCTGTGTGTTTGTATACTGTATTGTATGTTATTATTTTAGCATTAGTGCCCCTAACCTCATCCTGGGGAGAACTCTGTATAGTAATTATAAGTAAAGAAGTGTATCTCTATGTGTAAGATGTACTAACTGGTGGTATGGTGGAGCAGCTCCCCACGCTGCCCATTGTGGCCTCGCTGTCTGTCCGCCTCCTCATGTGTTCTGCCACCTGAAGAAGGCTGTCTGAGTCTCTACAGGGGAAAACACACACAAAATTAAATTGTATTATGTCACATTTTTAGAACAAAGCACATTCATTTACTGTAGAGCTTTCTTCTTAATTTGTTGTAACAAGCATGCTTAATTTGACACAGAGGACTGTATGTTCAAAGGAAACAGGCACCATCAGCCAATGCAAGGGAGGAAGATTTTTCATCCACTGTCCAGTGGATGTGGTCTCTTAAACTCACCAGCCATTGTCACTATTCTACCAGCCAATTTGATTTAGGAAATAAGTGATGGTTGGCTCTGTGCCACAGCTGCTGGTAAAGTATACAAACTTAGCAGCCACTAACTACATTTGCAGCATTTGGTTGGGGGATGGACTTCCCACCTTGAATACAAAACTCTTGAACTTGAACTTGTGGGTAAACAGTATATCCAGTCCTCTTTACCTGAAGGGCTTGAAATCTCTGTTGGAGGCAGCAAGGTCTACCAAATCCGGGCACACATCCTCTGCTTCCTGTAGGTGCCTCTCCTCTTCTTCGTCACTTCGAGCTGTTTCAGTCACTTCCGCTTCTTCTTCCCCTATTTCATCCTCTCCCCCCCCATTCTGTGTGTCTGTCTGTGGGTTGGTGACTTTCAGACCCTCCAGCTCCAGCATTGCATGCTTGTATTCCTCCATGTCCACACTCTCTTTCTCCCCTTCCTCTTCACTAGCCTCTTCATTCTCTCTTTCCTCTTCGTCTTCATCCTCCTCCTCCTCTTCATCTTCAGGTCCGGCTGGGTGTAGCAAGCTTGCATCTCTCTCCAGATCTTTGGTGAAGCCACTGGCTGAGATTTCCACATCCAGAGAGCAAGACCGCCTATAGGAATATGCAGTGACAATAAAAGATTATTCCCACATACATTTCATTTAATCATTCCTATTCATTTCCCACCCAAACATTTTAATAAATGGAGAGAAGCAAGTGTCGAAGTGGCTTTTTTTTAAAAACAAAACAACTTTATGTAAACAGGGTAGATCCGTGCCCTAATGGGACACTTGCATGCTTCATTTTTGCCCTAAGGCCAGACCAGAGGGGCATTTGAGCCACTCAACTAAGTGCAAGTGTAATAGATTGGCTGATGCACTGACTTGCTGTGTAACACGTCTGTCTATGTGTCAGCCGGGCTAGCACCCTAGACTGACTCCTGCTTGGGAATGTGAAAATGGCAAAATCCAGTTGATAATGTGTTGTTTCTCATATTGCAAGATACCTCTTAAATAAATGAAGCTGAAAAACTAATAAAAACATAAAATATATCACATTACTAACAAACTTATGTTGTTGTACATTTGTAAATGTGTGTATGTGACCTAATTCAGCCTAAACTACTATTCACTCCAAACCAGTTGGGGGGCTATATCAGCATGCACGCACACCCCCCCAACCCAGGTGGGGCCCCACATTGGTGTGCGCAGAGGAGGTGCCCTTTTTTCATTTTTCTCCTTAGAATCTGTGCACGCCACTGAAAACAATTGAAAAATAAATACATGTGGTCACCTGATGTCTTTGAAGGTTGGGTAGAGCTCACTCTCATAATTGTATCGCTTTGCAAAGAAATCTCTGACACATTTGACATCTCGATCAAAATACCTGGAACAAAAGGTTAGAGAAGTCAACAGCGGATACATCTTTCAAAGTCAAGTGTTTCTTTTTCCTTTTCCTGGGCAGTAACTTCATAATAAATATAGTATGGGAGACAGAGACTGACCATTCAGCATTAAGGTGCGAGGTAGACACCATTTGAGGGAAGTCGATCATGGTCACGTGGTCCTGGTCGTCCAACATGAGGTTGAACTCGTTAAAGTCTCCATGAATCAAGCCGTGATTGGCCAGTTTGACTATAAGCTCCATGACCTCATTGTACACGGCAGGTGGGTCCTGCAGCTCACGCACCTGACACCTAAAAGAGAGACACAATGTACACAGATTACGTCAGGAACTATTAACACATGAAAACTGCTTGGAAGGAGGGATTTAGCAAAAGAGAAATAGAGGAAAGAAAATGTATAAAGAAGGAAGGATGGCTTTGTTACATACAGTGGATATCCATTGATGAGTTCCATCACTACAGCATGTCTGTTATAGTCCACAGGTTTAGGAACGGGAAAGCCTTGATCATATAATGCCTTGAAGAAGTAAGGAGATGACACAAAAGATTCAGTACACAAATATTGATTCCTACACCTTCTAGTACATAGAGGAGGTTTTCCACCTATTTCAGATAACTCTGCTGCCTTCTTGAGTAATAAGACAGGGGCATCGTCTTTGTTTTGGTACATTACCTTCATGTAGGCAAACTCCTTCATGGCAGAGAGGCGAGAGAGGTAGAGCCAGGAAATGTTCTTCCTGTGTTTGTGGTAATCTCTTTTGTTCTTCAGGTTTCTGAAGGACGTACGCCCCAATCTGTGAAGCTTCAGAGCGTACTGCTCCCCTTCTGGACTTGCCACAATGTATATATCTACAGCAGGTGGACACAAACATACGTGTGAGTGTATGTGTGTTTCTGACCTTGACCATGCTGTTTGGCAAATTAACAAAGAACAGATTCTTATTTACAACAATATCTTGGGAGTCGTTACAGGGGGAAGAGGAAGGACACAGACGGACGCGCACGCACGCACGCACGCACACACACACACGGGTGCTGCGGTGACTTGCACAAACATGCACATACTGTATGTGATCTTTGTTTTTACCTGACTCTTTTCCCACACCCATCTGGTTGCCAACAGAGATCAATACTTCTCTGGAACACAAGGTTTTCAGGGCCAGATAGTCATATCCTCCATAGCTCAGCCTGTAGCCCTGCACCGCTGAAATCAACAATCACATATGCTACATTAGAACTTTTAAATGCACAAATTATCTACCAATTTCTGTGAGGTATCGCAGGCATTCTTATGTGAGGTCTTACTCTTGCTGCGTTCATAGGCCACAAGTTTGTGTTTCACTAGCTCCCTGAGGATCTTGTTGCAGCCCCCGTGCTTGAGGCTAGCAATGGAGGACAGGAGACTCACTGGAACCATCTCATGGTTCTTCATTCCCATCTCAACCTGTATGAGGGGAAACACACCTTTAAATACATAAGTCTGTGTCATAGGCCACTATCACACATGGTGGGGGAAAGTACAGAATATCACAGGGAGTACTGGAATTAAAGCCTGCATAACATAATTTTGTTACATCTATTACCAGAGCATTAAAATGTATTACATTTTACACATGGCCATAGCCATATTTTTCTGTAACATTAATTCTACCTCCCACCTTCTCTAATCCCATTCTCTCATAGTTTGATTGATCTGTAAGATCTGTTTTACATGTGCTCCGGCATAATATAATAATAAAGTATAACAATAAAGCTGAATTGAACTGAATTTGTAAGATCTGCTTGAAGTGCAGACAAGGCCTTCTGAGTAGTACTGACTACACTACCTCAGCAGCTGCAGTGGAAAACTATAAAGCAGCTGTCTGATAGCTCGGTGATACACGATGAGATGACACAACACCTAGTTAGGTGTGTGTGCTGTATGTGGGATTATACTGGACTGACACACAGACACAACCTAAAATAGCACTGTCTAACACATCTCGGACACAGTCGAACTGTTACTTACCGCTGTGAGGACTCGGAAGTCATCTCGAGATAAGTACCTCAAGACCACAACATTTAATTTCCCCATATTTCAACCGGTGCACCGACAGTTAGTCGGTGAGACGTGAGTAGTGTTATACTATTTCAATAATTGGTCCACATTCTTTGGTAAACACATGCGCTAGGCGGAAGTTACTGAGCGGAAGTTACTGAACGTAAGTAACGTCACTTCAAGTGCTAGTTGGCGTTTGACGTCATGGTAACGGATAGAAATTTGGCGATAGAACAGCCATGCCAGTGTAGAAGACGGTAACGTTAAATGAATCATTTCCTATCTAACGTGTCACATATCTATCTCAACGCGCATCGATTATCGTGTACACAGGACCCACGCAACTTCTGTATTTGAGCTTGTTAATCGGAGTAAAAACACAAACAAATCACGAATGAAGCCATGCCGATATTCAGCGAAGCCGGTAGTAAAAATTAAGATCATTATTTGCGATTAGTCAAAAAAATTAGTTTGCGGTTTAAATGCCTACTGAAAGTTAGCTAAATTAGCATCTTTGTTAGCATAATGTAGGAGAGGGACCTACAGTAGTTAGCTGTTTACTACCACCTACTGGTAAAAGTTTGTCAACACACTCGGTCAACAACAAAACTACAAACATAGCTCTCCATTCCCACTATGGGAGAAATAGACATTTTAATGAACTGTAGAATAAGCATTAATCAGTCACACACTGGTGGGAACAATTAAGGGGAAGTTTGGGGGTTCTGCCCAATTTCATCTATAACCACCATACAATTAGATAAGAAAATACTGTGCCCTCTTTTCACAAATAGTAGCATGTGGGTGACAAATATTTTCTTTACTTGAAAGTCCAGAAACCAGTCTCATTCTTTTTAGCACAACAAAATGTGGCCGAGTGCACATATTCTATAAGTGCTATGCTTTTGAGCGCTTGAATACAAAACTCTTGAACTTGAACTTGAAGGTCCGGTGTTTGTATGAGTGATGTTTGTCTATCTATCTGTCTGCCTGTGTGTGTATGTGTGTGTGTGTGAGAGAGTGCGTGCCGGCACTACAGAGAAGCAGGGTGTTAAACAGAGATTTACTGGTGGGTTTCTGTTGCCATAGCAGCTGGATTCTGTGCATTCCATGAGCAGGTAGGTTCCAAACAGAGTGAATGCATGTGTTTACCCCAGACTGCCCTGTGACAGACACAGCTCTATTCTGCTCCCAACACCACCCCCCCCTACACACATGCACACACACACACACACACACAAAGCTCTCCGCTTCCAGGCTGTGTTGACTCAGTGGAATTCCTCCACCGGTTTATTTAACATTCTGCGGTTCAGCAAGTGGCTGTGTCCAAGAGAAGCCAGGCATGCACTGAGTGTGTGTGTCTGTGTGTCGGCATGCGTGCATGCATTTGTCTGCATACATTAAGTAGAGGTGTTTTACTGTCCTTTATATGATAGGTAACCTTGCTTTAGACCTTAGACTTGAATTTGCCCCCAGAGCTTATGACAAAGCTTTATTTTACCAGAAATTCCCTTATTCCAAAACATGGACAAGTGTGGCCCTGGACTAGTGTGCATAGTGCCTAAGTAAAAAATGTAGCTCTGTGTGAGTCACCCAATTAGTGTCTGTTGGTGTTCTGGTGGCTGTGCAGAGCAGCCAAGAGTAGCCTGTGTTTGTTTTCAATACCCTCTGTTCTGCATCATGGGTGTTTTCCTGTGCTTATGACCTCTCAGCACTGCTGTCTGCCAAGTGTGTCACTGACGTGTGCTGAATGTGTGTGACATGTAAAGGAACATATGTGTTGCAAGTGTTGACAGCTCCGTCAGGTGTGTCTTGGATGATAAACAGTTAATTTGCATCCATACCCTGCTTTATATATAGTACCACTCTGAATCCCTGACTTAAAACTATGGGTGAGCAACAAGGCCCAGGCCTATGGAGGATTCAGCCAAATGTTACCAACTCAACTCTGCTTTCAAACTATGCTGCAGCATGTTATCCTTCTGAATTGCATAAAGTTAGAATGCACTTCAGTGTACTTCAACCTCACCGTTTAAAAAAAACAGCAAAGAAAATTTGTTCTTGGTTCATTATCCCCTTCCCTTGCAATACTTGATTTGTAGGCTAGATGGCACTGTGACATAGCTGTGATATAGCTGCTGTCTTTGTCTCACAGACTATTGTTGTCTCTGGGGTGTTTCAGTCTATTACTGAAACTGGCCTTAGTTCCTCTATATTCACCTAGCCTTTTGTTTGGATTGAAGTAGCTTTGAGAAATTACGTAGACATAGTGTCTAACAGTTTCAGATTTATGATTATAGGATAGGTCGGAGAGGGCCATGTACTTAGACTGGTCTACATGAAATGACAAAACCCTTGGTTTTGTCATTTCATCTTATTGCCCAGTCCCAAGTTACTAACAAAGGATGGACAGTATTAAGCTGGGGGGAGTCTTGAAATTGACAACGAGGAACGAGCGGACCACCCCTGCATTCCCATGCATTTTAAAATATAAAAATGCCTGTAAAGAATAAAAACAATTAGGCTAGTGTGTGAATTCTCCGAGTTTGAGTTTCTTGTTATACAGTAATATTATTTTCCAGCTGCATTTGAAATGATTTTGTTTCTTGAATTGATTGACTACTTGAGGTTATCACTTCAATAAACACTCCCACTTCTTACCAATGCATCACATTTGTCAACTAATATTGCAAGGGGTGATGTGTTTAAGGGGCCTTTCAATCTTCTCCAACCACCCACATCTTATTCACTTCATATTTTTCTTTTTCTACCATTTCCTCTCTCACTCTCTCTGTGCTGACCTGGAGTCAGGCCAATGGGACAACATGAAAACACTGACTGGATTGGCTACTACTAATATTTGATCAAATTTGATTTGTTTATGATATCATACCTTAATTCAGTTTCTTATACTCAGGAGGAATTCTCTTAATATGTTGTTGCCACAATGACTTGTCTACTTTTATATGTTTGTAGTTCAACGCTTTAGTGGTGATGTGTGTTGTGTCCTCTTGTCTAGGAATATGCTTGGCCTATAGATGCAGTATAAAGACTTAGAGACTAACTCAATAAGTTTATAGAGATGACTGGTATTTATATGTGAATCTGTTTTGTTTTTTTGATAAGTCTCTGTTGCTTACTCCTCTGGCTCTCAGCAGCTGTAGAAGCTGAGTGTCTGGAGGCAGGACGTTTGTTGTTAAACAGCCTATGACAGACAGGTGTTGTCCTCTGTGGCCATGAGCCTGTCCAATTACACACATGCCAGAGAGTGACCAGTTCTGTGGTAGTTGAGCTTGCCCGGGAGTATAGAGAGGGAGTGTGGACCCGTCTGTGTGGAATTATCTGGAATGTGGGTGGCAGAATGGCCATTCCTGCATGCGCCTTTACACACACACACACACACACACGCACACACACACAGCAAGATAGTGTCTTCAGTCCAGATGTGTGGAACCTTTCGCCACGCTTCAGCACAAAGCAGCTCTCTTTTCATTCTCCCTACCCTCCCATCTTTTCTCTCCCCCAATCTCTTTTTTTTTCTCTTCTTTTTTTCTCCGCCCCTTCGCCCCAGTCTGGGCTGTTTGGAATTTAATATGTCTGAAAAGTCGTCTCAGATTTAGCTCCATCTTATATGTGTATGTGTGTGTGAGTGCTATTGTGTGTGTTTGTCCATTAGCGTTTGTATGTATGATTTAAAATAAGATGACCCTGTCCACTTTTTGTATATAGAGAGCTGAATATTTTCGACGGACTTGCAGTAAATCTGGCTCCTTTGATTATAAATTAATGAGTCCTTGTTAGCATAAGATGAAAGTGAGAGCCGGATAGGTCAAAGGAATGAAAGGACCTTTGCAGTACTGACTACTGTGTGTGAAGTGATCACTACATTTGATGTATACATATCAAAGCCATCGACCCATCCCCCTATTATTTCATTCACAGGCATTTGAAGAAAATAATTACTTTGAGTGTTTTGAGAAGTTGTCTTTTGGCATACGAAAGCTCAAAAGTGGTAGCTTATATGCTACCATTCAGTCCTATATTGGCCCCAAGCGTCAGTGTATTTGGTGAGTAAGCAAAGGATGGTTGCAGGTTAGGCAACAGAAAACTCAACTGACCCTTGGTCAGACCACATAGCATGAAGCGGTCATGGCAATGGTCATGCTGTTAGCATATTGCTTGCTGCACATACTTTTCATGTCTTTGTACAAAGATGGAGCTTAAAATGAAATTTTCAGAGGGCCAGGTGATGTTTTATGGTGTGTGTGTGCGCGCGCGCCTGTGCGTGTGCACATGTGTCTG
>OOFE01016753.1:0-11549 GCA_900323365.1 Monocentris japonica
GTGGGTGGGGGTCGGTACTTCCTGTCTGCAGAGATCTGTTCACATAGGTCAAGTGAAGGCTGCCTTCAGACTCTGTGGTGTTATGCACGTCGTCAATGGGTGGAAACAAACTCAGCTAGGAAAAAAACAACAACAACAATGGGAACGTCAACTGAAAATATATCAGAGGGATGCAATCTCAGTGGAATAGGCAAGATACACGCAGACATTCTCCGACACACACAAACATGCACATAGCCCAAACATAGAAACGGGGTTACTGTCTGAAATATTCCCCCCCAAAAAATATGTCTAATTTACGTCTATTCTATTAATGTCTATTCTCTTTGTGCATGTGTTCAAATGTCAAATGAACAATACGCCTGACTGGAATTGCTTTCATCTTCATCTGTCGTCTGGGAATGGGACACTGCAAAGGTGATGATGAGAAAGACGTTTGTTTGCTGACTGAAGAGGCTGGGCATCAATGAGAGCCTCTTATCAAAATTCAGAGCCTCAGAGGCCTTGATCTTTCCAAAGTGGGTATAACACAACAGGAGGCCCTGCTGAAACAACTATTTCCTTTCATCATCTGGCATGTTAGGCATTCTATTTAGTGACAAGTGTCTCCACACTGCATGGATGGATCCCTCCCAAAACTGGGTTACACTTCCTCTGGGCTGGGACCAGACGGTTCATATCAGAGCCTGAGAATGAGATTTGAATCCAACACTGTTGTTCGTGGTCGAATGTGATTAGTGTACTGTTTTTTTTTTTTACTATGTTACAGTCAATAGACAGCGTGCTAGTTACAAGAAAGTAGATTAAGTCCATTTCTCCAGAAATACACTAACTCTAAAATGGTTTTCTCAGGTTTGTCTGGTTCACCTGTATTTGGTCAGGCGTGGGATCTCCCTCATTAGACTTTACACGAAGACTGACAGCTTCCAGGAAAAGAGTGCTCCGCTTTCAGCTGAGTGTCTGAGAAGCAGACAGCAGATACATGGCAAGATGGCCGCTAACTAGTGACGTCATTTCCCTCTCAGCCAGTCGCGCTGGGTAACACCTCTAAAAAGAGCATGGCCGTGTTGCATTCTGTGTCATCTGAAAGGTAGCGCACAGAAGCAAGTAAACATAGCAGTGGGGAGGAAATGTACAAGAAAAACTTGTTGTTTTTTTGCGAAATGGTTATGATAAGGGAAATGACTCATCAACTCATACTCTGAATCTGTTAACTCTCCTTATCAGATTTGGGTCAAACAGTATTTGTAAATAACATAACATAAGCATTTAGTTTAAGCTATCAGATGGGTGGGCGTTAATCACCAGAACAATTCAGAATAGTGTCAGATAAGTTGTTAATCACACTTAGGTATACTTAGCTGAAATTCAAGTAGTTTTAACTTTCCAGTTAAAACAACTGCTAAGAATTATTTCTGAACATTAAACACTAATACGTGGTCACCTACACCTACTACTTGTGGAGAAATGAGTACTGGCCAGCTGGTACTTTGTTTACACAGGAGCAATGCATAAGATCCCTTCACAGTCATATGAAAACACAACTCAATGCCGCCACCCCATGCTGTGTTTAGGAATCAGCATAAAACCAAAACCTAACTCATGCAAGATATATGGAAGACAACAGCCATCGGTTTGAGGCAATGAACTACAAATGTGGATTTGAACAGATTTTTTCCTTGGATGGAAGACTCTTTGGAGACTGTAAACAGGCTAATGTATTTCTTGGTCTGATAGCAATTATCTTGACACATACGAGATGATGTTACTATCTATGCTTGCTCAGTGAGCCAGGAGCTTAGTCAGATTGGGCTTTACTGCCTACAGTTTCAAAATACCATACCCAACATTGAAAGGATGAGGGTTTCACATTTTATTTTTTTTATTTTTTACCAGTGAGGTGTTTCAAATGAAACTGGACCACCCCTCCTACTCTGGACAACAAATTGGCTCTGCTACCACTGAATCTTACCACCATCGTACTGCCATTTCAAAAGAGAATTAAATACAATTCAAATCCCACCACTCTGTGCCCCGATGAACATTACCATCCTGCATTTGCAGTTAGATCTGTATGTTTATTACTACAGTTACTATACAATTACTAAAGTTTCACAATCCACAAGACTTTTATGTATAAAATGTGATTTGAATTTAGGTTATTATCCAATTCAAGCTTCTTTCTTTTCAAAAAATATACTGTTATATTCTCTTTACTGGAGTTTTCTTTGGGAATTTTGTTCCCTTTAGGTCCAGGACACAAGGAGTACTCACTGAACTGAGATGGAGCTGAGTTAAGGTGACCGTGCCAAGAGGAGGGCTGGAACGTGGGAGTTTTTGGGGTTGTTTTTTTTTTCAATGCACTGTTCCTTTGTTCAGACACCCTGAGTGATGTGCTTGTAAAGATGCCTGGACAGAGTTCTTTATCATAGGTCTATGAGATTTTCAGAGTCTCTCCAGTAATCAGGTCCACATGCCAATAGTGATGGATTCTACTCTGCAGCTGCTCTGCGCCAGACAACACACACATACAAATCAGGATTTACATGCCCGAGTCTTTCTTGATCAATAAACATTTACTCCCGAGGAGAGCCTGCATCTGCAGCCCTGCCTCCATAATCAGATCAAACGTTCCCATGAATATATGATAAAAGACATAAATGGAATGACCTCTCATTGGTTAGCTGTTGTAATGAAACCTCTGTCTGTCTACATAATGACAGTGCATTTTCTCACATCAACAGCTCTCATTCCCAAGTTAGTCCAAACTCTTACAGGTATAGATTACTAAGACGTCTCTACTGCAAAAGGAGCAAGAGTCCCAGACGCCAAGCAAACACGGTTACACATACAGCCACTAAAGTTGTAATAAAGATGTTAATGATACTGCTGCAAAATAGTGAGAGCTCTTGAGCTGTAGTAATCACTGATTACCAAAGGGACTAAAGCACCAAATGGCCATGCTCTTCAGGTGGGAGGAGGAAGTAAGGTCTATTTCAACAACATTAGAGATGGTGGAGCATGATCGGACTCCCTTAGACTGCTGAAATTTAAGAGACAGACTCTTGACATTTCATTTTAGACTTCAGTCAATATCCATACTGCAGCAAGCACTAGTAGACGCTTTTGACTGTTGGACTATGAGAGAGCAGATTCAAGCTGTGACAAAAATTGGGGTTGCAACGTGAAGTGCCTTTCTGCAGAACCAATCATTTTACGCAATCCTCTGCAGTCTGCAATTTCATATCAAGGTAAAATGCATCTCTCGTTTTAGTTTTAATGTCAAATAAACATATTGATCAGCAAGAAGCTGTCAAACGTCTAAAATATATCTTTTAAAACTGAACCTTTTGATTTTTAGATTATTTTGAAAGCAGTCATCCATATATTCATGCACTCAGCAAATGGGCTGTCATTAGCTTTCCCCCACACTGTGAAAGGGGATGGGAGTGTGTGTGTGGGTACAGTTTTGATGAAAATTGAGGGATGATGCATCTTGTTACATATTGGTCTCATCATTCGTGGGAGATGACGTGTTGGCCTAATGGAGGCGCTATAATTAAAGATACAGATTTTGTAACTCAAATCAGACATCACTGGTCCGAGTTTGATTTTCATGATTGACATGATTTTTTTTTCACTTTTCTTTTCACTTGCCCCACTCCACAGTGAGGTCAGAGTGCAGGGTCGGCCGCAGACCTGCAGTCAGAGAGCTGGTGGCAGTTCAGTGTCTAGGTGAAGGACATTTCAGCATGGCAGATTCCTGTCGTCATGGTAGCTTGATCCTGGATCCTCTGGTACGAACGGCATCCTCCCTACTCACTACACCACTCTGCTGCCACAAAGTCACCTCTGAAAGTCGACTCTTAAAAAGACAGCAACAAACACCATTTCTTTTGGGCAAAGATCAAAACAACACTTTACCTCAGTGCTACGGCCTGTCATGATCCATTGGTCTGAATTGAGGTTCAGATGCTTACACTGTTATGTATCATCAATCTGTGAGTTATTTTGTATGTTTTTGTTGTCTGCACTTTCTCTCAACCTGCTTCTTCTACATCTACTTCAGTTAGTGACTTCATACATTTCCCAGAATGCCTTTAGACAACCCCCAGAGCATGGGCATGAACTTGCCTGAGCATTTCATCTGTGGGTTTCCATCTGTAGATGGAGAGAACAATAGCGGTAGTGGCACAAGAGGTGTTCCAGTTAAGAAAAAGCTAGTCATGCCTCTTACGCAAAACACAACATGTCTCGTAGCTGCATTGCATTCTGGTCAATTGAGGCTACTGTCTGTGGAGAAATTGGTGTCTCTTCTTCTGTGATGGATTTGTCCCTGTATAATTGTTGACCGTCGGTCTAGAAAGAAGCCCTTGAGTGACTGACACCAAAACCTGACATTTACTATGATGTTTTAGATCATTGAAAGTTTTTCTGCTATTAAACTCCAATGTAGCCGCGCTGGAAATATCTCAACATGACGCCACACCATCTACGCTAGGCTTCTTTCCTTTAAAGGCATTTCAAGCAGGAAACATAATAGTAGCTCGACTTGGTTTGCAGAATATAAAGTCAATGAGGTGATACATCAAGTAATTGAGTGTATATAGGGGTCAAAGATGTGTGTGTGTGTGCGTGTGTGTGTGTGTGTTTATGAGCACACACAGAAATGTACATGTTGATTAAAATTGTGTCTTCTGTATGTTCTCTTAGCGGTGTCATGTCAGCTGTAACTAAGTAATTGGTCCTAATTGGACAAGACTGCTTTGCAGAATGAGCTCCTAAGGTTTTTGGCCTCGGTTCTTCACCATGCAGAAGAAAATGAGTCATATCCAACCCACTGCATGCTCTGATTATAGAGGTTTCATCCTCATATTTTTATTTAGACTATTTGTGGAAAATCATGAAGTGCTGATAATGCTGCCACCCCCCCACCCCTCTCTTTCTCTCTCTTTCTTCCTCTTTCTCCAAATTATTGTCAAGATCCTCTATTTTGAATGTTTCATGAATCATGTCTCTCCCATCTCTCTCTCATCACTGCTCCAGCACAATTTCTGGATGGTGAAGCGTAATTAGAGGGAATTGTTTGGCTGATATTCTGTGAAATACATTACGGCGATTATCTGTGTATTATAAACAGACTGTTATCTTTGAAATCCCTCTGCCTGGGAGCATGCGGGGATGGAAGCATGATTAATGTGCAAAGAAACCAGGTCACAGATAAAACTATCCATCGGTCAAATGGTAGACTCCTGCTGGGTGACAACTTCCATTCTGCGGTTTCTGCCTTTTTCTTCTTAAAGCAATATGGCGTTTTGTCCTCACATGACAGCACACTGTTTCTGCTTTTGCGCATTGTTGCGTCAGGCTGATAAAAGACACCAAATATGAACGTGCTTGACACTTTCCATGTAATATGTGACATTGCATTTACATTTTAGGCATTTAGCTGACATTCTTTGAGTTTAAAATCAGTGCAAACAGTAGAGTATGATATTCCTATATCATGAAACACAGCCCGGTAATTTAGAGGTGCAACAAATCAGCATTAAGAAGTAGAGTAGGGTAGTAACTCTCCAACTTATTCGTCTTTGATAAGGTCTTCTATATCAGTGAATAACATTTCCAACATGTTCCATTCCATTTCTGAGGAGAAATAATAATTTCCTGAAGTTCATCATTCAGTATCTCGAAAATATGTAGGATCCAGTCTGTAGAAGTGTCATCATTTTGCCCGGCGTAATGTTAGATATTATCCTTTAAAAAGTACCATCACATTTTTTCATTTTTCAGTGCTCTCAAACGTTTTGTAAGGTGATTTTCAAATGGTGGATATGTATTTAGAATGAAACATATCAACTACTATAATAATCACCTATCAGTGGATGAATGATAAATTCACTGATAGGTTAAATTGATGTGGGTTACTCCTTACTCCTTACTCCTGTACAGTGTGGAAGTCCCCACTTTGCTGCATGCAAGTGTCATAATATGCCTATTCAGTTCTGCTAAACAATAATTTGAGAAACGATATTATATTATATTATAAATAATATTAATGTGGGATAGACACATGACAGGGCAATGCTCCAAGATCTACCACTGTAGGCTAGTGCTTATACTTTGGGTTTGCAGACCTTGGAGGAACCTTAAAAGATACCAGGGACCTCATTTATCCCACAAAAGCCAATAGTAACTGTGTACCTCATTATGGAGCGCTTCATAATGTGTACACTGCAGTTTTCTACTTCAGCCAGCCCACCATACTGCATTTTACTATTATTATTCTGAGCTTCTGCTCTAGTTTACATGATTCATTAGGGTCTCATTAAAGTGTTTTTAATGAATAAAGAAACAACACAACTTTACTTTACTACACCATTAGAATGTGGGCTACTCCTTGATTACCATGATGTGGACATAGCAGTTTTGAAAACTAAACAAAGATCAAAATGAAACGTAAAACGCTGCTTGTTTTACAGTATGCTTCTTATCGTACTTTTTCCACTGCTGCACTTTCATAAAGTAAATACCTGCACTGTGTCGTTCACTGGCTTGACCTCTACAGCTCCCACATGGAAATGGATCAGACTGCTCACGTCAAAGAGTGGGGAAGAGGATGCACGTGTGTGGTTTCATGATGCTAATGTTTCATCTTTCCGACAGACTTATAAGTTTTCAATAAAATAATTGATAAAGGACTCCTGAGGTATGTCAGCAGCTTTTCAAATATTAATCCATTATGTACTCTATTTGCGTCGGGGGAATTAAGAGGCCGCTGACCTGACAGTAATGCAATTAGCTGTGATTGCATTTGATTTATTCACATGAGCAAGTTTCGGGATTATAAGAGGAAACCGATTAGACAACCCTGTCATATTCTGTCAGCCATGCTAGATACTAAAAAAGATCCATCCAGACTTGTTTTGGTGGCTCATGCAGATGACCACGCATTCATCAGATCTGTCGTCACTGTTTCCATCTGATGAAAATAAAATACTAAAAATAGGAAATCTAATAAGGGGTGACTGCCCACTGAAAGAAAGGTTAAAAAAACATTGATATGGGTGTATTTATGCCAAAAGTAATGTTCCATATTTAAAATCTGAAGAAATATGCACATTCCCAGTATTGCCAGTATTCACGCTGTTATTTATGATAGCTTCATACTGTGAAGTGGGCCTACAGTATGTTGTACTACATTTGATGCTCATTTGATGTTCAACAACTTCAAGTATTTTTATATTTAAACGCTGTGACTTTTTGCCAAATAAACACTTTGATGAACTTATTAGACAAGGAAGTTGGTAGCAGCAGAGCTGGGTACGGTAAAGCTCAGCGGCAGCGTCCTAGAGGTTATAGAAGCGGCCTTGTGACCAGAAGGTAGCTGGTTGGAATCCCTGGACTTGCTGGGGAAAATGAATGAGCAACACTCTTGCCTTGCTCAATAGTAACTGTCAATGTGCCCTTGAGCAAGGCCAATTATCTCCCAACTGCTCCAGTGAAGCAGCAGCAGACTGTGCAGGTTCCAGGCACTGTATGCATGTGAAGCAGGTCACTGCTGGAAAAGAGTAACAGTCAGTCAACTTCCACAAGGTCAAAAAAGAATCACATCAATGCGCCTGAGCACCGAAACATTTTAAGTTCAATACTTACCTCAATACAAAATAAATATAGCATCAGGCCAATCTCTTTTGTTGTCACTCTTCTCACAGCTAATTGTGTTGTTGCTTTCAGCTTTACTTTGTCCATACATGGACAAATATGTGCATAATGAGAAAGGATAAAGAATGAGAAGAAATATACAGTACATATGAATTAGTGTTCGTCAGTCTCCTCTGGGTGCTACAGTTTCCGCCCACACTAAAGACATGCAGGTCTGGTGGATTGGAGACTATAAATTATCCACCGGTATGAATGTGAGTGATTGTTTGTCTATCTGTGTGATGGACTGCCTTCTGACTCTGAAAATGATGAAGCGGCTACAGAGAATGAATGAATGAACTTGGAAGGGTGTCTACTACCTTGTACATTTCAGCAGTGGCTGATTTTGGCTGACCTCACACTGTGTCACTGGCGCTCCTTAATCTACAGATTCATTCCATATAATTTAATGATTCCATGATTTTTACTATTTTTCCCACTTTTATTTTGAAGGCCAAATCACTGAACTTTTATTATGGTCTTATTCAGGCAGCTTGACTCAGCCATGTTGTGATCTCTCCTCAGCAAATGCTTGCACGTGTGTTTAGTGTACGGAACAAGGTAGCTTTGAATCGTTTCCAAAGGGCATCGCAGCCTACATACTGAAAACACAGAGGCAACCTTTTCTCAATCCTCACATGATACAACGGGGTGTACAACAAGGCGCTTATTTGCCAAAAATGTAATAGATTCCTTCAAGGAAATTTCTTGGAGGACCTCAAATTTTCTAACTGGCAAATCAGTGACAAAGTCAAAGTTACTGCCTCCCATCCAAGCAAATCCTGACAAGACAGGACCTTGGGTTGACTGGGTGACATTTATGGCACCAGTGACGTGGAAAATATTGATGGTGGAGCAAAGAAGTGGCGGTGAACTTTTCCTCTATGCTTATTTTTCAAATTATTCTTGTACCTTTAAAAGCATCTATCTAAATCACCCCTATATGCATTCCAAACCCTCCCCTGGTTGAGATATATCAACACAACATCTTCCCTGTGGTGCAAGGAGTGGTGTTTTGCCCTAATTAACCCACTTAGATCGTATCCGAGGCCAAGATTAAACGATACCTTTCATTCTGTGCCAGCAGTCAGGCTCGTTTGTCTTCAGGACACAACCTTCTCTGTTTTAATTCAAGGGTAAAGGAACAACACACTTTCTGGGTGGTTTACTAACAATACAACCCAGAGTGTAATGAGCACAGCTCTTCAGGTGACTCCATGCAGTATTATTGTGTTCCTACTGTACTGAACTATTGTTTATCATTAGTGCAGAAGTCTTAAGTAACATTAGAGCAGAGGCAGTGTCTTGCTGTGCTCTGCCTATATAGGATACAGAACATGAGCAAGTTAAATCTTGCTTATGTCTTGATGCTCTGGCTTCAATGGCCAGGAAAAGCAAGCTCTTTTATTTTTCTTTTGGTGTGTGTGTGTGTTGGGGGGAGGGGCGGAGGGGGGTGTCACCACAAGCACTCTGTGATTTGCTTTCATTAGAGAAAGCTGCTATCACAAAAACGAGGAAGTTAGATAGGTGAGGCATTCTCCTCCACTTCAAAAAAAGCCCATCTTTAGTATTCAAGTGAGCCGGTGAGGGACCTGTGAAGGTACCTCCCTCCTAATATTCTGGGGATTAACTCTGGGTGTGATAGAGGACCCACTTCCTTTCCCACATTCTTGTTACAAGAACTAATTAACAGTCCTTCAGCCTTGAATATTCATTCTTTTCAATTCAAAAGACTGGATTTGAAGACGCCGCTCGTCCTGGAAATGTCAGGTTGTGCCCAATAGATTTTGTCAAAGTGAATCAATCAACACTTGAAGCTGTTGCCCGGACTCTGGGTCAGTCAAGCACAAGAGTAACGAATGAGTAACTCAGGCGTTTCATATCTAAAAAGAGGACTGGATGAATTGCAGTGACCTTTCATAAAGCTATATAACACAGTGACAGAGGCGGGGATAGCAATCAACAGTTAAACATGAATCAGACCCTGGTTGATGTTTTTTCAGGCAAGGCTTTCTGACAACTGACAAGTGTTAAGTAATGGTTGCTATGCCTACTTTGCACCCAATGACCATCAACTTCTCTTAGACTGAATCAGCCTGAAATAACAATTAACCTTCCACCAGAGATTGAAGGTTTTGCTTTGAGCCTGTCAGCGAAAAGATGAAGCAGTAAACAATGAGGTGTAAGCAGCAGCATTTTGCACTTGTTCCACAGCAAAAAGAAGCCAACTTAAAAATCTACTGAGGATTTTAGCAATCAAAAATCTGTTGTTATGTTAGTTTCTTTTTTTTTTTTGATTTGCCCATCGGCATCGTCAAGGAACCATCGCACCAGGATTGAGGAACGACAAGTTGGATGGTTGTAGATACTTTTCACCGAATACTGGGAGTAGCTTGCGTGGAAAGACGCTGATCTTTTTCCGGTCTGAGTTAACTCATTTGGAATCAGACTTTGAGTTTACACATCAGTACATAGCTTCCCTACCTGTGGGCTCCTCTAAATATAGGGAGATATGTTTCTGTACTTCTGGCACCTCTGAAGTAAAGTAAGATAAACTGCAGCAAGATTATCCCACTTGTGTTGTTTTGATATGAAGAAACTATAAGGGGGCTGATGTAGAAGATAATTGAAGAAAGAACAGGAGGATGTGCTCTATGTGCTACAATACATTTCTGCTAATGTGAGGTTTGCTTATTGAAAGGTAAAAGTCCCTGCATGGGTCCACTAAGTCAACTTTGGGCTCACAAATTTAAAGTGCAATTGTCGTGTGCAATTTGTCTGATGAAATGTGCCGGCGACATATGATCTTCATTGTGTGCTCAGGTGTTTCATTGGGAGCAGGAAGTAGGGGGGGCTCAAGGTGTAGTCGCTGGTTCATTTGAGCGCGGTTATATAGAGAAGCAGGGCTCGAAACAGACTTTATTGTAATAACTCCTGAGTAAAATCTGTTCAGATAACCATTAATGTAAAATACCACAGACCTAAAACGCATCCTGGCTCTGTGAAAAATGTTAGAGACACTGATTGTTTCTTTGTATCCTTTGTTGAACCTGCTTTGAAGGAGAAGCAAAAGAGTTCTCTACGCTGTAAGGGCCAAACGGTTGCTGTAGTCTTTTGATCTAGGTAGGAGCCTGCGTCCTAGAAAGACTCTCCACTGGGAGCGTCGTGTCTGCCTCGCGTTGGCATGTGACACCAGGAGTGCATGCTGGAGAACGTAGATGGCTGACAGCAGCCTCAAGGTGAGAGAAGCCGTCCTGAGGGACACCGAGGTTGCCAGGTCAGAGCCTCTGACTGGCTGGGAGAATCTGGACAGGGTAAGTGAGGGAGTAATCCTCTCCCCTCCCTCAGCTACTAGCAGCTGATCGTCAAGAACGAATCCTTTCGCTACAGAGAAATCCCATCTTGTATCGCAGGCTCATGTCATCGCTGTACTCGGTAGCACAGTGTTGCTGCAGAGCTGCTATTCCAGTGATGATGCCTTTGAGCTGTCTTTGAGGTGGTAAGTGATGCAACCTTCTACATCATCTGCTGAAATGTGCCATGCAGATGAAGTGTGCATATTCTCTCACATCTTAGGGATGGAGAGGAGGGTCTCTGCTGACACTGTTGTTTCCACAACACGGGATTAAAAGTGTGAATGCATCTTCAACATTCGCTGGGTTTCATGACCGCCATGCACGCTGGCATTCCTCATTCTAGTTTGATGTTGTGTAGATAATTCAGAAAGGAACACATCTGCGCATCTCTGTCATAAATAGAGTGAGGCGTTGAGCATCAAAGGAGGACAAAGCATCTGGATGCCAGGGGTACAAGTTTATCTGAAAAAAGCAGGAGATATTTGAGAT
>OOFE01016756.1:5929-16078 GCA_900323365.1 Monocentris japonica
ATTATTTTTCCTGTTCCACAATTCTCTCCACCCTCATTTGAATTTCATGCTGTCACTGTTACTCATTCAGTCAAGCTCACCATTGCTGTTGTTTATCGCCCACCAGGCCCCCTTGGCCAGTTCCTGGAGGAGCTTGACACATTAGTCTCGCACTTCCCTGACAATGGCTCTATACTCATCTTTCTCTGTGACTTTAACAGGCTGAGAAGTTTGAATCTCTTCTTTCTCTCCTCTCCTCCTTTGACCTTTCCCTATCTCCCCCTACCAACAAGGCTGGCAACCGGCTGGATCTCATCTTTACTAGACACTGTTCTACTGGTAACCTCGCTGTCACTCCTCTCCAGCTCACTGACCACTACTTCATGTCCTACTCTCTCTCTCGTTCTCCTCTCCCCCCTTACAACCTTCCTCTACCCAGGTGGTTTCTACCTGTGATAATCTGCACTCACCCACCCCCCTAATCTGATTCAGTTATTCATCAAGACTCTTGGGTGCAGAGCCATAGTGCTGTAGATGGCAAACACAATGTGTAATCACTGTCCCACGGGCACGTAGGCGGCATGTAACTTGAGGACTGTGAAAGAGTCTTAGCATTTTTAACACTGTAATTATCATTTTGATGCTTTCACCATGCATTCCACGTCAGTGTAGGCATTTAGCATTTTCCACATGGAAATCCAAATAAATGCGGGAAAATGGTAAATGTACCCATTTACTGGTAAATGGGTACATTTGTCAACTCCATGGTAAATGGAGTGAGGTGGTAAACGTATACATTTCCTGGTTAATATAAGTAGAAAACACTACTCACAGTTGTTGGCATTTTAACAAACCTAAATTTTAATAGCCGGAAGAATGATGCTGATTACTTAAAATACCCTCATATACTATAGCTATAGCCTTCAAATTTGATCTGTGTATGGCTGAAGAATATAATGAAAATACTGTTTATTGTTTACAAAATACTGCTGCAGAGCAAAACAGTTACAGCAAAGCATAGCCATCAGAAGTGCTTGTTGTATAACAGCAGGTCAGGGCAGATTGGACATTTGATGCTGCAAGATATCTGTGTGTGTTCATTTCACAAATATTGTGAAGCACACAACAGGCCTGAACCATGTCCTTCACCAGCTCTACAGTTCAGTCATTCCTTTGACTAAGGCAAGTCCTCATGCCCTTCAACCTCCAAAAGTAGTGCTCTACCACTGAGCTTGCTCTGGTGCTCTGGGTGTTGTTAAGCTACTAATGTGCAGGTAATGGTCCAATGTCATTGTATGGTTTGTGTAGCCAAGTTTGTATTGGGTATGTAAGCTGAATCACCAGGGATAAAATAACTGATTTCTGTGCCACTGATATTGCTGAGTGTGCCTGAGTTGCCTGAGATGATGTGTTATAACCCAGCCCCACCAACACGGACTGCCAACTTAATGTTTCAAATCATGCCTAGAGATTTACTGAATGATTACCATTTCTTTTGTAATAATCATGCAATAATCAATTGTTGGCGGGGGGTTGAGTAAGGGATGATGAATTGTTGGCAAAAGTCATTGATATTTTTTTCATGATCTGGAATGGGAATGAAAGTTGGTTGTAGGACTGAAATGAATCTATAGCATTCATGCTTGTATGTAGCTCACCAACTGCAATTACATTTGCCGAAGTTCAATACTCACATGGAGTTGCCAGTTTTTAGTTTGGGTCTTAGCATCTTGGAGGTATGAAAACAAAGGAATGAAGACATCTTTGGAAAATCATGTATCCACTGTTCATTGTTACAATTAGATGCTGTGTTTTCTCACCACTCACTCTTTCTGTGGTACGGCCATGATGGCTAAATATAACAGACATCATGGAATGATTAATTTGCTATCTTCAGAATCTCTGATACCTTTCAGCAGTCAAATGAGGCAAATTACTAATTGATCCATTTGAGTATGAAGGTGTTGGAATCGCAAAGTTTTTAATGTGCTATTTTGTTCTGAATTGTTTGCTTAACATCTTTTCTTAGTTTTTACGTTCATTCTTTAGGTTTAAAAGGCATCTTCCTGTGAATATTTGAGTGCTCTACATTTTGATTGCTGCATATTCTGTTGTCAATAACCAAAGGAACCATAAACATTCCAGTTTCCTGTTGAGAAACAGGCGATTGATTTATGATTATGCAAAACTTGGATTATGCATAACTGATGCTTTCTTTAGAGGCTGAAAGTGCTGCGCTTTACGCATCTCTTTGTCACTGGGAAAGCATGGGCAGGTAACAGCCATGGTGTCGACAAGCAGCTACAGATGGTACAGTTTGGTGTTTGTAGATACTGATATAGTCGGTCCATAACAGGGCTCTATGCAACAAGGGAAAGGTGGATAGAGGGATGGATGGGGAGCTGTAAGAATAGAGGGAAGGGTGGTTGGATGAATGAATGGAGGAAAAGGGGTTGAATTCTTAAGACCAACATGTGTTGGGTATGGTTGCTATAGGTAGTGTTGTGGAGAAGCTTTGTGTTGGGGAAGTGGGCTAGGTTTGGACATGGGGTTTGTGTGTTTATTGGGGGGAAGACACGGTTAAAATGCTCTAATGGGATTCAATGACCCAACATTTGTCCAGCTGCCAGTAGGGAGGGCTGGTTGGCAGTGATTTGAAAGAAGCATGGGATATAGGGGGCTCAGTGAGCCAAAGAAGCCGTTTGGCTCTTGACTGAGGGAAGAGGGGAGGAATGGATAAGGGAAGAAAGGTTGCATGTGCTCAGGTAAAAGGGTGCAGCTTGCTAACATGAGGACAAAAACAAAGCAGTAAAACAGTTGGCGAGATTAGAAAGAGTGGGAGGAGGCAAAAGAGCATTTGATACAACCTGGCTTTCTGATCTGAGAGCAAGACATCGTAGCATCATTAGGGTTAAGTAAAGATGTATGTAGCAATGTCATGGGAGGCGAAAAGAAAATCCAATGTGTCCTTAATCTCACAATCAAAGTCACTTTTCAAGTTTAGATGGAAGTAGTGTGGCCTTTATTCCTGATCTAAAGTTAATAATATTGATTACGTAAAAGGTGTATTTGAGGGCTAACAAATCTGAGACTGGGGTTCTAGAATTTTCTTCTGCCTAATCAAAAAGGCCCAATATGTTCTCCATGCGGCAACTGACAAAGCACAGCATCTCACAAGCAGTCCTGGTTCATTTTTGTTTTTCAGCAATAGAAAGCAACGTTACATCCTCCATTTCAGTCTGGTATAGTGCTGCCTTCTCCTGCCCCACTGTGAGCAGATCAGAGGTTTTCAGCTACCCTCCTTGTCTGAGAAAAGGGTCATGAAGAACTGTCACCGTCTCTGCCCACCATAGCCACTATCTGTTTTAAAGACTTTCTTTTGGGACCAAGGTCAGCCATCATCTCAACAGTCTCTCCCCAAGAGATGTCAGGCTTCCTAAACCTCACCTCTGTAAGCCCTCACAATCTCTGCACTCAAGCGTACAATCTTAAACCACTGTCTTTAAGCGAGCAGTCGGCCACTAATTCTGGCTATCCCAGTTACCCATGGTGTTATCGTTGCTTTTGTTTCTGTTAGTTTGAAAATTGTCCTTCTAACAGCCATGAAACAGAGAGCAACATTTAAGGCAATGGTGCCCATGGAGTTGCCTCAGACTGTGCACAAACACATGAATGAATACATTCTGTGGTAGAGCAAAAGGGCAGATGTGTGAGCTTCTTCATGACCCTTCCTGGTGTGATGGATGATTGGGCTCGACTAAAGCCATGTCATGGAATTGAAAATGTGCTATTAGGCAAATTCACTCCCTTTTAACTGTATTACCATGGTACATGAAGATAAGAGATTATTTATTTTGTGGTAACGCTTCTTGTTTTAATTTTCCTATTAATTACTTGTGGGATTTGCAAATGTGCACGTAAGATGTCTAATTGTATGTTTATGCCCATTGGATCCAGGGTAATAGTTTAGTTTTGTGTTAGAATTTGGTATGTCCATGTGTAAGGGGTAGCCATAGGATTGTACGCGTCCATGTATGCTTTTCCGTCTCTCTTTGGACTCCAGAAATAATGTTAGGCATGTTTGTTCCCCTTGAACTCCTGACTGGTGTCTTACATTTTATATTCTTTTAAGATAGAACAAACTCAACCATTCAGTTACACTGGTGGCAATAGTGCTTTCTTTTCTATGAAACATCAATAGATGTGGATATGGGGGAAGAGGGAGATATTTTCAGCTAGCAATGGAAGGTAGTTGGTGAGTGTGTGTGAATGGAGTGTGCATTGAACTTGCTGCACAAGGTCTAATTTTCCTAGAGGATATAATGGACTGTTCATTTGGTTTGCAACCAATTGTTATTTAGTTATGGCAGTAGAAGAGAATGGATCTGCCCCAGTGTTTACATAAGGTCACTGGCAGACTTAGGCTACATACACACTAAGCCGTTTAAATTTGAAAACAACATTTTCGAAAAGCTCGCTTGTCCACACTAGACCACCAAAAACAGATACTTCCTTCCATGGACATGTGCAGACCACTCGGCCGCTCGTCTGGAGCGGATCAAGTGACAGTCTAGCAGTGAAACAAATTTTGTGGAATGTCAATCTCATGCAAATGTGCCCCAACAAAGCACATAAGTTGAGTAAATGTCCCCATGAAGTCCTCATATAATTTCTGTCCCATGCAAACCCATGCAATCAGTACCTACAGACACAGAAACATATACACACACATACACACACACAAAACTGATGACTATGAGAAATGAGAGGATCACACGGCCATGGCTGGTGTATTCTAACAGTGCCAATACAGTCTTGTTTCTATTGTTGCATTTTGGGGAAAAATGACTGGGGATTGTTGTCGAGGGATGCATTTTGCACATGGAAAAACAGGGAAAGCACACAAGCACTGGGAATCAACTTCAAAACAGGTAGTTGCCGCAATGCAGCAGATAGTAACAGCAATTAGTACAATCAACCAGGCTAATATTGCTTGCTGGTCAAATTTAACAGTCATTTCAAAAGGCTGAACATGGTATTTGTCGTAGCTAAAGGGTGAAAGTAAACAGAACTATTTTGATCTAAATTTCTGCTCTGTATGCCTACTCATTCATCCCACTACATACTGATTGTATCATGCTGCATTGTCTTCTCCCTAATTCAGTCCTCCTCTATCTATCTTTTCAACCCTTGATGTCAATAAAAAACAAAACATTTCAGGTAAGGTATTACAAGGATGGATACGTATGTTAAGTGTGAATTTCATTTAAAAAAAGAGCCTGAGTCTAACCTGCCTGATACCTTCTGATTTCCCTCCTATTTCAAGTAGGTTGCAGACATAAACCTGAATATAATTCACCTCACAGGTACTCAGGCAGTGAAGCATCCTCAAAGACAGAGGCAGAGATGTTTATCCTCCCAACACGTACACACACATGTGCGCACACGCACTCACACACACATACAGAGACCACTCTTACCAGGGTTGTAGATGGTATCATTAACCTTTTGTAATGAATGAAATAAATATGCATGATTTATAGTGCATCTGTTTTTGTTTATTGCAATCCCCTGTTCGCAGGGGATTGAAAATCATTGAAAATTTTATGCCTTTTGATAGCCTCATTTCCCAAAAAAAACATTCTTCAAGTGCCTCTTGATGAACAGTGTAAGGTTAACAGTGATGTATTAAAGTAATGTGTCAATCCTGGTATCCATGTGAAGAGATTTATGTTATGGCATCTAAAATTATGTATGTGACTTTTTTTTCCCTAAAAGCCAGGTATAGGATTCTGCATGTCTGTAGGTGCACTCTCTTTTCCCTATGCACTGCAGAGACTTTGTCTGCTTGCCTCAAACTACTGTCTAATATCTCACATTTTATATTCTCTTGAGAACAACTCGGTTACAGTTATCCCACGGAAGAAACAATTCAGAGTAAGCAGTTGTTCGACCAACTGTCACTGATTCTTCCTCCCTGTCAGCATTGTTCAAGTTAAAAGTACGAGTGGACAGAAATGTGATCCTCATTCTTAAGACTTGCTTGTGTAATGAGGGAGTCATGAATAATACAGCAACCAACTAATATCTTAGTCATTATTAATCCCAAATGCACATTAGGAGCTGCTCTTAGTTCCAGTTCTGGCTAATGCGGCTAATGTTGACTACAAAGGGACACCAACAGCAAGCAGACGTTGGTTGTCCTGACCTGATTTGTTCTCTCATAATGATAAGCCATATTTTTTTGCACTGCTTTCTTATACTTGCCTTTGTTTGATTGATTGGTGCAGATTTTTATCCTTCATATTCAACTCCAGCGATTTAAATTGGATTATTCCCAGATAGTTTGGTACTGAAAAATGACGTGCATTCACTCACTCTTTTTGTGATCAATTAGCTTAATCTTTTTCTCAATGTAAGCACATACAGTAAATGCATAAATTATACAGTTCAAAATCTCAACTCCCCCTCCAAATCCTGCAATGATTCAAAGCCCCTGCTCTTTCTAAACAAAAAGGCATTATTTTATATCATTGTAAATTTTGGTAATTTTCATATTTTAACTTCAGTTGAAGAATTGCATGGTCATCTTTGGGTTCAGAGAGTTTTGCAACCCTTGGGCTTATGAAACTCTTTTAAAACCCATTGTATAAACTTTAAAATGCATGGTCGTCAAGCTCAAAACAAGACAAGTTTTAGTTCCTGAAAAGTTGACATTTTGGAGATACAATGCTTTAACCAAAAACAGCACAATGCAAATGCTGTGATATTTTACATTGAGCATGTAGAATGAAAAGCACATCTCAAACATCTGAAATCAATACCTTCTTTAGGCATGAGGTAGGGGGGTCTTAGAATTTTTCAAACGCCTGCGTGGGGGTGGAGAGTGACTACTGATGACAAAGTTTCTGATCTCTCAGAATGATATGCGACTTCACAGCATTCAGGTCTGCTGCCATGGATACTAGGTATCTCACCTAACCAGGAATCAATATAATTCAGTGTCCAGCACCCAGCCAGTCATTAATCTTAACATGAAACATGTCAGTGGCTATAGAGTGGTAGAGTGATATTATCCAATGAGGCATGGTCTAATGAACAGAGATACAATGATACAAGGCAGAGATGTATTCCTCCCACCTTCTTATGTAAGATTCATTTACATTACACTGATATTTCACTTTGGTAGAACATTTCCAGTTTTGAGCACAGACACCCCCATAAAATCTGCAGTCAACCTCCAGCATTAGCTGTGCTGGTAATCTTCTGTCACTGCCAGCAATCAGGGTTTTTCCCCTGCTCCCACCCAATGACTGCAAACAGGCAAGATTACTTCTTAACCAGTATGTCTATCACCATATCTCTTTTCCTCTTTGTTTATTGGTGTGTTACAGTCAAAGTGTGTTAGATGTATTAGAAGTATGTGTTTTAGACTAGGGTTTCAAAAATAGAATTAACTATAGGTCCTGAGAGCAGTCAGGTTTGGTGGTTGACTATATGATGATCAATTAAGAAAGCTCATTGGCTTGTAGTCAGCATGAGCTAGCGGCTGTTGTGGTGTCTTTGCTCTACCGGCTGGCTTTGGAGGACACCAAGACAAAAGAAACAATCATAAATAAACTTTTTCAAATATATTTAAAATAATAAAGCATTTGGCTCAATTTCTTTCAGGAAAACACTGATTAATAATAAAGGAAAGTATAGTCATAGAAACAACAAAAATTCATGTAAATGAAATAATCTTCTTTGGTTGTACAGTACACAATAATTATCCATTACGAGCTTACTTCCCATTCTCAACCTTTGTAGTTGATGTTTGCTTGTGAGTCACAGCTCTCATTGCAGCTTACATTGATTACACGCGCACACACGTACCCTACCGTTTCAAATTGCAACTCACAGTATTTTTAGGCAATTTAAACATATGACACAGTCTAACCTGGTAATCACAGTTAACAGAAATGTTCTGTTCACCTCTAGTGCAGTTGGCCATCTGCACTGAATAGTCAAGTGTATTTGTGCTTGCCCACAGATGGAACATGGATGAGATTTTCCTGACAACTTCTGGAAAACACTGGAAAATATCAACTAAACAACACTTGTGAAATGCTTGTATTGAGGGTCAATGTAACATCCCGATAATGAAGTCATTTTTCATATTTTCGATCTTGGGTATTATGTGTATAGCTTTATTACCCCCTGGTGGTCAGTACTTTGTAAATATTTGTTGGATTGGTCTTACGCCCCAATATTTGTTGTTTTGGAATAGTGACCTACTGTAGGACCCACTTCTTGTCAGCTCTTGTAATACAGATAATCAATGTCAAAAAATAAATTCTAACTGATCCGTCTGGCAAAAGCCATTAAAGATAGGAAATCTAAACAGCTACCTCAAAGCCAAATTTAAGCTCCCCAGCTCTGCACTAATGATTTGTAGCAATTATCACTTGAAAACTGCATGCCACAGTCCTGTAGAAAAGTCATACACTGTACTTAAAACAATATGTAATGAGCAAGGCAGATTGTTTAAAACCTTCTCTCAAAGAGACTAATTCATACATTCTGTGATACATTAAGAGTGCAATAGATCCTTTATTTCCCCACATCTGTAATGGTAAAATTGATATCTTGTGATTCATTTCTAGCATATCAAATATCAAGTGCAGTTGCAGGGTGAAACAAAATTAAGGTGCAAAAGAGATTTTCTTGCTGGAGCAATCACATTTTTAACTTTCTTCAATGAAGTGTGTACCTTCATTTTTCTAGAATTATTCAGGTAGCTTACTTGAAGCCCTCTGAAGTCATGGGAGCACCTCACTGATGCTGCTCCATCTCTGTAAGTGCAGTGTGAGCCCCTGTGCTCCTGGCACAGTTTTCTTCACAAAATGTAAACACCTGCATCACCGCCGTGCTCCCACTAATTAAAACTGTCTGTCTAATGAGAGCCATGCCTGTCAGACCCCTCCACCCACTCAATAAATCACAACTTTCTAGGCCAGGTTTATCCGACTGGACGAGGAGGGATGCGTGTAACTCCCCTATCTATGCGACTCAGACACCCTCTCCTGCTTTCTCCTCTGCTCTCAGCATGCTCCATGAGTCAACTGTCTTCATCACTACCTCCACTCAGTCATACATGGACAATCTACAGTGGCTGCTCAAACTGAATCTGAATCTTCTGGTGGCCATGTGGGTTCTGCTATTGCTAAACCATAGATGCATTGAGACAGCTAACCTAACCAAACCAAACCTAACCCTAACCTTAACCCTATCCAGGCGAATGTTGCCTTAAGATACAATAAGTTGTGTTCTTCCATGTGTACAGTGAAATAAAATTTAGCATAAATGTAACCATTATATTTATATACGATTTAGTAAAGACACTTTCTCCCCTCATTTGAGAATAGTTATAGAGACCATAGTAATTACTACAATGGCTTCCCCACGCAAAGGACAACAATTCTATTGAAGACCTGAATAGCGAATGTATATATGAAGAGTATTGTTCCAAAATGACATAAACACCATTTGAAAAAGTAACACCTACTGATGGAAAGAACACAATTAAAACAAAATGTGGCACTACTTTTTTACAGATATTGGATAATGAACTTCAGGTAATCATGTTTTCCTAAAATAGATATATAGCGTATTGGAAAAGATCTCTACATACACTATATTGCCAAATGTATTGGGGCGTCTGCCTTTACACGCACATGAACTTTAATGGTTTAATATGGAGTTGGCCCACCCTTTGCAGCTATAACAGCCTCAACTCTTCTGGGAAAGTTTTCCACAAGGTTTAGGAGTGTGTTTATGGGAATTTTTGACCATTCCTCCAGAAGCGCATTTGTGAGGTCAGGCACTGACGTTGGACGAGAAGGCCTGGCTCTCAGTCTCTGCTCTAATTCATCCCAAAGGTGTTCTATCGGGTTGAGGTCAGGACTCTGTGCAGGCCAGTCAAGTTCCTCCACACCAACTCGCTCATCCATGTCTTTATGGACCTTGCTTTGTGCACTGGTGTGCAGTCATGTTGGAACAGGAAGGGGCCATCCCCAAACTGTTCCCACAAAGTTGGGAGCATGAAATTGTCCAAAATGTCTTGGTATGCTGAAGCATTAAGAGTTCCTTTCACTGGAACTAAGGGGCCAAGCCCAACCCCTGAAAAAC
>OOFE01016757.1:0-30135 GCA_900323365.1 Monocentris japonica
CTGCATCGCAATTCTGTATCTAGCTGAGCTAGGTGAAGAATCTTTTCAGATGTACTCAAGACTTGGATGTTGTGAAGTTTGTCCCCAGGCTTATCCTTCTAACAAAAGAGACATTTTCCCCAAGTGACTGGAGGCATTGAACTTCTACTGGAGCGAGGGCAGCAGCTGCTTGCAGGTTCCAGTGAGTCCTTTTCTTCACGTGAGTATGTGGTTGCACGTGTGCTTTCAAAGCGTTTCTTAAGACGAGCAATGGCAGTGACATTGGTAAAAGCAGCATAGCATGTTTTGTGCCATTGGATCTCTTCGGTTTCCGTGTCCAGAAACTCCTGAATTCAATCCAGAGTATCAACATACTCCACATCTTTTTATTTCACTCGTTCACTTGCTCTGAGTCTAATGCACTTCAGTCCATCCTCAGATGCAGTTCTTAGCAGTTTATCTTGCCTGTTTTTCACATCGACATGTTGGCAAATAAAGCATTTTTGCCAATTAATGTCACTTGCTATCCCTCTCTTTTTAGACACTACAGCTCCCACTGGCTCCATATCGGCTCAACTGAAAGGCAAAAAAATATTTATCACCACTCTAGCCAGCACCAACTACTATTAGCATCAGTTGATTTTATCAATAATTAAGATCATACTTGCACGAGATGCATAATATTGCAAATTTGCTCAATATTACAGCAGCAAATTTAAAAGAATTTGGCAGTATTGTGAAAAAAGTTTGACTTTACCAGCAATGATGAAATTACCCAAAAATAATTTTCTGAGATGACAACACGGCTAGAACACATGTAAAGGGGTTACATACTAATACTGGCTAGGTTGTCTGCTTTTACCCAGAGGTGTTATCTTAATTTGCAATATCAGTTTTGGCCCCGACTACTACAGAGTTCAAGATGCAGTCGTCAGCCTGTCAGTCAGGACTGAGGGCCAAGTCAGGCCATGCAGATGGCCACTGCTTCAAGTCTCCCACAAGAATGACACTGTCACCCCCTCAGCTGTGTCCCACTGCCCACAAAACAAGTATTTTTTTATTGGCTGTTTCCGCTGCTGGACTGAACAACCTAGTCCCATGCCAAAACTTCAGCCAGGTGCATTATGGGGGCTATTTATCAATCCCACCATGCACTACAAGCTCTAAATACGGCCACTGTTTCCTGAGCCCCTCTCTCTCTTTTTCTCTGCCATCTCTCTCACTCTCACCGTCTCTCTCTCTCTGCTCCTTTGCTGGTGCAGCTGTCTCTTTCTAATGCCTGTGAAGAAAAGTGGCTGAGGCTGAAAGTGACGGGAGGAACAGGTGTGCTGTTAAAGTGATAAATATGCCCTCTCTCAAGCACAATGCACCACTGTTTATAAAAACAATCCCCCTGAAAGGGACTGCCTAGATGGACTGAGAGACCCCCACAGACAATACACTGAGGCTGCTATGGAGAAACAATTTAAAGGAATTACAGGATACAAAATCTCCGTCTTTCCAATCAGCATTCAAAACAAAGGCTTGGCTTTGAACAAATATACAGTCAAATCACTGAGTAACACAAAATTAATCACAATCAGATGCAGAACAGAAGTCTGTTTTGTGGCAAATTAGTCTAATAATCAAAGACGTCAGTGTATTTTGCAATTCCCCACAACGTGCGCCACTTCGATGAGAGAAGAGAACGTTTGTGACACTTTCTCTTTTGTGTAAGATCGCCACATGCTCAGTGATTATTCATAATCACTTTCTGAAATGCAGCTCTTGGCCTTTGGAATGTTTTCTACAGTTATTACAAAAGCAAAGTAATGTTTTCCAACTATTCCAGATAGCGTTGCCTGATCCAGGCTTGCTGGCGCAGGCCCCAAACTGCTGGGCTGCTCCCCAGCGTTCCGCAGCTCTCCGATCACTGGCTAGCATCTGGAAACCATCAGCGTAAACAAAGGAGCAGCGGAGGAGTTCAGGCCCCACTCTGCCTCTCCGCATCCCCCAGGACATCACTCAGAGAGAGCAACACAAGAACACCAAACCAGCCCTGTGGACATAAACCTGTGTGTGTTGCATTTCTGTGTGTGTGCATGTGTGTGTGTGTGTGTGTGTGTGTGTGTGTGTGTGTGTGTGTGTGTGTGTGTGTGTGTGTGTGTGTGTGTGTGTGTGCGCGCGTACATATGTTTGTCTGCTCTTGTCTCCTCATCTCCAACTCTATTTAGTTTGGCTGCGGTTCAAAAAAGATAGATTTACAGATACAGCACAAAGACACACAGATCGGATTCAGTCCACAATGTTAGCTTTAGTCCTTTGGAGCTTTTGTTTGGTTTGCTCATTAGCCATAGCACTTCTAATAAGACTTCTAATTGCTTTAATGTGGTTTCAGCTAGCGTGCTAACCTTAGCGGTCTGGTGAATGCTACAATGGGAAAGGCAGGAATCTGGATTTGGTTTAAACCTGAGAACTGGTTCTCCTCAGTGAAACATCAAAAAAGATCAAAGCATCAATCACGCTTGATCCTCCTCTGAGACAGGACAAGAAAATATTTCTTGCACTTTTCATAATGGTGCTTCAGTAACCATATATCTATTAATCGTGTGGTTTTGTCTCTCTGATTCACTGCTGACGGCTCTAAGATGTGGTTCATGGACCTTTTAAACCCTTTCAAGTATGAATCTCACACTTATGCAAACTCTGTGATGGTTGCAAACACACACTGCTGCAGACAGTGGTTGTTTTGTTATTCTCCAGCCTGTTATCTAAGGTAGAAAAGAGGTTGTTTAAGCCTTCAGTTAACCAAGATGAGCATGCATGGTTGCAGGATGGATATAGTTTCACTTTGCTTCTGCATTTTATTTCATTTTGCCGAGGTAATAATTAGGCCTACGTTATTCTCAGGTCATTCAATAAAGTGTGCAGCTATTATGGCAGGCTGGGCATGTCTTGTTCTGTAAGCGTTTCAGGGATTTGTTTTTAAGCTAACATATGCTGAGAAGTACAATACACTACATTGCCAGTAAAACATGCTTAAAATATGTAGATCCACTCAATAGGCTCATATCTCAAACTACCATGACTCTGCTGTATGTGGATGAGACATAGTGGGGCTGAGCACTGAGGCTCTCTACTGATTCACCCAACTGCTTCACTGCTCCACATCTACAACTGCTGAGATAAGCATTCTTATCTTGTACAGTTGTGTCTAAATATAAAGTCTAGCATTACACAATCATGTACAATCACACACAGGCTTTGGGTTTGTGCACATACTGACACCTGCGTGTCTGTCTGTGAGAGTGTGCACAACAGCCAAAAGAAAAAATAAAAAAATAGTTTATGAAACCTTGCCAAACCCTAAGTCATGCAATTTGAAGTAATAAGCCTATATACCATAGTGTCTCAAAAAAGAAAAGCTGCTCATAACAATGGCTTTTGAGCTTACCCATAGATCAATATTTATTTACAGTGTACACTGTGGGTTCAGTAACAGAACATGCCGGAAATCACTGAAAGCAGACAGATTTTCACATTTATGGACAATACAATCACCTTTAGTCAGGGAAACACATTCTACTTTTCAGAAATACAGCTCAAAAATGATCCACAGATTCAAGTAAAATGTGATTATTTGTAAATGTGATAACCCAAAAGCAATTAGTGCATTATGACCACATCGTACGAGTGCTGTATACTCTCTAGTGTCATTTTTAATGTTTCTGTCTTATATGTTGTCATCCTGCTCATTGCTCTCTGTATTTTTGAGCTACATTAAGGAGGAAAAGTCAATCTAATTTTAAATGTAAGTTAATTGCTCGCCTTATAAGTGTGGTGACAAGCAGAAAGCTAGCATGACCGTGCTACTTTCAAGAAGCCATTAGCAACACTTTACACCTCTGTGATAGGCACTTGCAACGCTGCATTCTGTTGTGCTACAACTGGGTAAAATCCTTGTGGCACGTATATTTTAACACTTAAATCTAAATTGACAGTTATTAGCACGTAAGCTATCAATATATTACAAACAAATGTCTTAATAACATAGGTCGGCTGACAAGTTGTAGTATTTTCTCTAAGATTAGTTGCTCAGTCAGAGAATAGCATGTGTGTGCACCAGATATGACTTCCCCTCTTCCCATCACCACTCACTCAACCAGCGCTCAGTCTGAACCTGCACCCATGTAGGTCAGGGTGCTATTCTTAAAAAGGTTTCGTATTCTAGAAGCCCTTTATTTTAGCTATTGATGTGTGCATGGCATTTCATTACACTATAAAAAGCAGTTTACTCACAATAGCACATCCCAGTTGTTTCCCTGGTCTAAATATGCCAAAGAGGAATTTGTGCTGGCTTTAAGTCTTTTGCTGCATACAGTATATCTTCCCTGGGATGTCCTGTGTGAGGGAAAGTCATTTACAACAGAAACAGCAGGAAGAGTATCAGACAGAGACAAAAGCAAGTGCAAAAGTAAGAAGTAAAAAATGTGATATGTAAGAACGATTCCAAAACCACAAGACTGTCACACAGTACATAATCAAATCCACAGCAATTTAAAAAACCCAATCATAATAACAAGGTTTCATAAAAGGATCATAAATCCATTTTGAACAGTTTGAGTCGAGATATATACGATGGACAGGAATGCATTTAAAATGATCTGATTTCAGAAGCTGTATATCTTTGATGGGACAGCCATGCTTAGGGTTACACATTTTCCCTTGTGGGATTCAGGGTTTAACCGCTGAGGTCACAAGTTTCTCTAAATGGGTTTGTTATCTCACTGTGACAGGGGGTGGATTTTGAAAAAACAACCACTCCAACTGTTTAAAAGAATAAGCACAAGCCCCACAGAGATGCCAAAATAGATCAGTCAGGAAATGGCTTCCACCTACCAGTGTGTGTGTGTATGCGTGTGCATGTGTATATGTGTGTATTGACTGGAAGAGACTGATATTGCGCAATAGCACAAAAAAACTGCTTTTGGTAACAGCCTTTAAACAGTACAAGCATCGAAATAAACACTTTCTCAGATCCTAGAGAATACTGTTACAGTACCAGGCATAGCACTTCTGTTTAGTCTGTTCCCAGATGTGCTGAGATATCGCAGCATGGCACTACAGGGAAAAAAAAGGTGACTTATGTAAGCTATATTGGAGATATAACAGCAGCCTAGAGCTGCATGGAGGCTATAACAGAAAATATTATCAAAAAGGGATTTTGTGTTTCTAGATGTCATCAATGTCCATTGAGGAATTGGTGCTGGACACAGCTATTTACACAAGAACAGCGCATTGGATCCATTGTTGTGGTATCAGTGTTATTTGCACTTGTCTCTTAATAAACCAAAAAGCAAAGAAATATAGATGTCATTTCTCCACTCCTGCAGCATTCACAATTATACATATAAGGCCAAGGTAAAACATGATATTGTCAGTGTCCCCAAAAGACTTTAAAACTTCAAGAACATTTTTCATCAATTGAATAAAACTCCCTTTTTGTTCCCATTGACATTGTTGACATTTCACAATACATTTTCAGTGGTTTGGCTTAGTAGCAGGATCATTTCTTGTGGGGAACAATGTCAGCTTTCAATTTACAGTGAAAAAACAAAATGGGAAAATTGGTTTCTGGAAGACTCTGACAATATACTGATCTGTTGATTTAGCTTAAAACAAATCTTCACTAAGTCCTCTTTAATAATGTTACTGGTTCCAAATGAAACTTGGTGACCTGTAATTTCTGGTTGTTATGATAAACTGGAGCTTGGGGTCTCGTATTATGTATTGTTCTAAGCAGCCGATTTCCCTGTTATGATAATTAATATGCTTACGTTTGATTTTGCTCAACAAAATGATGAGAAGATATTTATTTCCAAGGAAACTCAAGAAATGCACTGATTAACGGTATTGGTATGGTATTGGTATTTCACAAGTCCCCCATCAGACGACAATTATTCAGTATCTTCATGTTATTCACACTAGCCACTTCTGTGAGTAGTCATGCTATAAAATGCATGCAGCCAACACGTGTGCATGCATGCATGTACATGTACATATGTGTGTGTGATCATATGTCTGTATGTGTGTGCATGTGCGTGTGTGCATGTGTGTACGTCAAAGATTTTCTCCTCAGTCGTTCTTGTCCAAGACAGCTGCAGAGGCATATCACGATGCCAGATCCCATTTTGCCAAAACACTATTCCCAGATTCCTGGATTTCCACTACCCAGCCTCCCTAATTGGCCACGGATCTCAATGTTATGTTCTTGGATGACTGATGGACACCCCTGAGAGATGAGCAGTTGGGTGTTTTGCTTCGTACCAATAACATTTTTTAATTTTTTAAAACTTGAACCCTCTCTCTGTTCATGCTTCATTCATAAGACTACTACAATGCAGGCCAACTGGGTCTTGGATTCCAAGCTCAGTTCCATCATCACACCTGCCTGATGTTGAAGCTGCCTCTTTTCACAGACGCAGGATCAGCTTACCATACCCCTGCACTTACCAAATTTACTGGCCATTAAGGGCTAATGCTGATCATAGACCAGTAGGGCTCTGGGTGTGAATTCCCCCCTGCCCTCTCCTAGCCTTGGCCTTAGCCATGGTCCTGGTAACCCAACGCTGCTGCGCAGCTGCACAGCTCATTGGGGTTACCCTGAATGACAAGAGCAGGTTGGGTGACTGACCGAGGCATACAGAGGTGCATAAGAACATGTCATCACCCACCACAAGAATGAAATACTATTGTTGTGTGTCTTTGCATGTATGATATCATGGCTGCTCAAGTGTGTGTTTATGAGTGTGAGGGTTTGTATATTTCCATCTCCACATGTAAGCCATCAGTCTACCTCATTTACTGTACACGTGTGGTGCTAAATTCACTGCCACATTTGTGTCTATGCTATATCTGACCAATGGCTCTATATGGTTTCTCAGTGCCCCTTGCTACTAAAGCCCTTTTTCTGTATAACTGCTCAAAAATAAATTAGACACTTGTTGAAAGGTAGTGGCTACTGTTGTTTGCAGCAGTGTGGATGGCTGCTATGTTACTATGACAGAGAAAAGCTGACTGTTACAGTATGTCTCTGACATCTCTGATAAACCTTATCTTACACGATAGCCCCTTATACTCTGTCACTGTCCTCTCTCTCTCTCTTTTGCTCCCACCCTTTCTCTCTCTCTCTTTCTGGTAACCTGACTGAGTGTGTGTTAGAGTAGACACAGACACAGGCCCTTCAGAGCCTTTGCAGTGACTGGAAGGAAGATCAGGGGTCACCCTGTAAAAACATTCCCATGGTGCACCTCCCCCAGTCAACCTCCCCTGCCAGAAACTTCCCTACACATAGAGCAGAGCATAGAGAGAGAGAGTGAGAGAGAGAGAGAGAAGAGAGAGAGAGAGACAGACAGACAGACAGACAGACAAGAGAGAGAGAGTTTCTGCAAGTTATTTTTACAAAAAGTGAAGAAGCAGTTACCGAGTCTTTTTTCAATTGATCCTGCTCTACAGTTACAAAGCATTGCTTGAATGAGTGCTGTGAAAAAGGCCTAACATTAAAATAAATAACTTGACCACAAGTTTTCTCTTCTCTTAAGCTTTCTCCTCTACCACACACACACACACACACACACACACACACTAGGTACCCTGTGACTTCACATATTGACCACAAGTGTGTTTTAATTTAGTATAATCATATAGTAACACACTCCTGGGGGGGGCTGGTTCTTCTAAGTAGCTTACAAAATGAAACCATAGAGGTGGCCCTGCAGTCTATATGTTGACTGTTGATGTAATTCTTTTGTTTCGCTAGGATCCTAGGCACTTTCCAAACATACTCCAGTCTGACGCACCACTGTGATGCAGTGTGGGTCTAACTGGGGGAACAATACTGGGCTGCCTTCCTGACCTCTCTGTCTAGTAGATCCTACAGACATACAATGGCTGCCTTAATTACCAGCCTTGATTCCCACCACTAGGGCTTTCCCCAATGGTGCCCATTTAGAACCACAGTCTCTCCCTAAGGTGCCCATTCAAGCACAGCACAAAGCCGGCAGTGTCAGTCCCTGATCTCTTGACACCAAATCCAGTCCTCTGTGCCAGCACTCGCAGCTTCACAGTGTCTCTGCCTGTTTGTCTGTCTGTCTGTCAGCCAGTGTGTCTGTCATCTCTGTCAATCAGACTAATATCATGGAGAAATCGCTGCTGTCCACATGTGGCGAGAACTGGTGTCGCTATGAGCAGCAGTTAGTTCAACCACATACCGATTCAACCACTGCAGATCAGAGGAAGACGTAGCTGCCAGTCAGACGTTGGTGTGCTAGACAGGAGGTCCTCTAAGGAGAGAGACAGTAGCGGTTCGATCGGTGGAACTGTACTTCCTTTTGGAGTGCTTCTGGCTGTACACCCTCCTCAACTATCTTATTAGAGTTTTCCACAATAGTTGCAGTGAAGAGAGATGAGGCTGTGGCAACATAGCATGAGCTGAAACTCAAACCCATGCAGTCACTGGTGTATAATAAGCACATGAGCTGACTCAACCACCAGCATGGGCTCAATACATTTCTTCATATGATGCTAAAGTTTTGGATATTTTCTAGGTAGGATTATTTGATTTACAGTATTGATGTGATGATGTGTGGCTTCAGGAATGTGTGAGTTGTACCTGAGGAGGACATAAAAGAGCAGTTTAGCGTTTATTATGAGCCAACAAAATCCCCTGGCCTTGGTGTGCTAACAGGACATCATGCTGTAATGAAAATCTGACCTCTGACCCTCTGATCCCTCCCTCCCCATTGGTGTGCTGCTCTCAGTGTGTACTGAACCATCCTGTTCTAGTTCCCTCTAGGCTTCAGCGTATCACTGCTGACCCCAGTGACACTGCAGCCAAACACAGTCAAAGTGTTAGTTACTGTAACCAGTCTTCAGGTTTCCATTATTCTTGTTGATGACTCTGATCAATATTCTACTGCTATGGATGCAGGTGCAAAGGTGATATCAGGTAAAAAAGGTAAAATCTTCTTCGTTTGAAGGAAAGGGCACGAGGGCAATGTAAGACATGAAAAGAATACAAGAGATAGAGCATATTCAGAATCACTTATAAAATGAGTGGTGACCTTCCCTGTTTCTCTCATGCTGCTATTACTAGCTTACATAAAGTGATGTGAGGGGCAACTCAACCGACACTCTACACATTATTGTTTATTTTCTTTTATTAAACTCTGCCTGCATCCTACAATGCTGGCTCAGCTAGTGTGGCAGGAAGGGGATTCAGACCTATAAGAAACTGTCTCCAAATAGAGTTAATGGAAAAATAACCATCTAGGTTAGCTACATAACAGCCTTAGACAATCAGATGGGTTTCAGTGAAGGACATATTAGGGTGCAACATGATGTCGTCTATTCTTGAGTGAAAGCAATGACTGATCAGACCAAAGGTGGTGGTGACATTTGAAGTGAGACAAGTGATCTACTAAGTGTCAACGCAGCCTAAACTTAAAAAGGGCATATTCAGAAACAGGAAGTCAAATTCAACAGAAGGTATATTGTATATTCACATACCTCTCTTCTGATGATGACTTTGAAAATGCCATTTTCATTTCAGTGTATTTCTACCATGAAGCTGATAACAGCATTGAGGTTACCTGCCTGTGGAAAATGTTTGGTGATATAATAGTGCTGCCCCAGAAAGAAGGGGTTAAGTGTCATGGTTACCAAAACAGGAAGTGGCGCAATTGTTGTCTCAGCAAAAACCCAGAGGAAGAATAGGATTCCTGTACAGAACACAAACCAGCTGGCAGGAAACCCCACTTTTATCATTCTTTTAACTTTGATTTCCTTTCGGGGGAAGTGCTCTCACTCTCTTCTCTCTGGCTTGCTGTCTCTCAGCTCTGTGCCCTTCTTACACTCCCAAACTATACCCTCTCTGTCTCTGACAGACAACACTGACAAACTAACTCAATAGTGCTCACTATGAGAGTGAAGCATCCAAACTGCCTGCCTGACACAGAAACTAACTGCAATTATGTCAAAATTGGCCCCAGGGCACAAAGACCATGGGGATAAAATGTGGGGCATTCCATCATGACAAATGATGAAGTGTAACAGGGGTGGCGAGAGACTGTTTATCAACAGTGTTAAGAAACTGTGGCATAAAGAAACATAGCGAGAGAGACAGAGTGACAAAGAAAGAGAAGACGTGCTCTGTAGAGAACACAAAACAGCTGGTGGAGGTAGAAGAGAACGTAAACAGATGATTACACTGTATTATAAGTAGATACTTCTCAGTGAATGAAGGGGTGCTTAAAGGGAGATCAGTATAGCTAAGGTTTAGGCCATAATCATAGCTACAGTTCAAATGTATAATGTATGTTCTCTCTCCTCCCAGGAACATTAGCCTCTGGGGACAGCTAACATCTCCAGCTACATTAAGCCCACATAATCTGTGTTGAACCATTGTCTAATCAACATTGGACTAACTATCAAAGAAGGCTAGCAGCCTGTTTTGTCCAACTTAACATTGTGTTTCCAAAACAAGAGTTGCAAAATATTTTGCCAAAGGTTTGAGGTAGAGATTTTCTGAGTATGGGTTTAGGAAGCCTCCAGCTCTGTTACGCTGCTACAGTATTGCAAAGTCCCTGCAATGTAAGGGGTGGTGGTAGCCTAATGGATAGAGAAGTGATCGGCTCATTTCCCAGGACCAGCTGGGAAAAACTGGGTGGGTGAAGTGAACAAGATGCTGCTCAGTGGCTAACACCACAAGACAATGCTGGCACTCTCAGCAACTCGCAGGTGTGAATGTGTGGGTGTAGCATACCCTCCCTCTGCACTTACTCATCAAGGTCATTTATATAAAAGAATTTTCGTCATCAACTTACTTGGTTAAGGGTAAAAAATTAACAATAGTAAATACTGTGGGCTAGTAGTAGTAGTAGCAGAGAGGATGGTTTTGTTAGCGGAGCATTCAACATCCCAGAAAGTAAGAGAAAAAGTCAATACAACAAAGACTTCTTCATCTTTTCCATTTTTTGTGTCCTGGTGTTACCCATGCTTTTTAATAGGTTTTCTCCAAAGCTTTTGGTTTCACATAAGTTTATCTGCTATCAGAAGAGCACCTATCTTAACACTCTTGATTCAATCAATTGTTGATCATTCTGTCCTACAATCCACAAAATCTTGTTGGGAATGAACAAAATTCTTTTGACAATGTGAATAGTTGGAGAAAACATTTGAAAAAAATAAAATGTATGAAGACACACTGAATGTGGGGACCAAACTAGGCTTAGTGTGTATGGGAGCTCATATAAATGAAGGGGCCTGAACAATTTAAGACTTTATTAGTGGAGCTACATGCTCCAGGAAATTGGGTGTGCCCACATTGGGCCAAACTACTTGTTTTCCAGCAGTGAAGCACACCATCAGCAGTGATGTAACAACAGTAAAATATAAACTTGATATGTAATTGCGTGCAATGTGTATTTGACAAGGCAGGCTAGACCCCTCTCCCCCGCAATACAACAACAAACTGAACCATTAAAACAAAGTGGGTGCACAATTATCTCAGCATGACTATACCAACCAATCTGGAACAGGATTACTGTTTGTCTTGCAGTTTTCAATGTCTGACAAACATCCACATAACAGCCATTGATGTTTGCTGCAACAGACAAGGTGAGATGCAATAATGACAGTATTAAGTTGTTAAGTTTATCACCACAACTATAGGAAAAGCAAACATTTTGACAAGTAACACATTACTGAGCTTAAAGCTCCATTTGCCTGTGGTGTAATGAGGCCCTCACTTCACAGCTATAGCCTCAGGTCTCCATGTTGACACTGTTAAGGGACATTATGGTCACCATTTGTCACAATGGACACACCGCTGCTGAAATTACCACGGCTGATGAGGCGTGAGGCCCAACCCAAAGCACAGGCATATGGTCACAACCAGATAAACAGGAGTGTGGATAGTGGCATGACCGAATCACCTGAACAATGCTGGTTTGGCAGACTGAGAGGGATGAGAGGAGATGTCAGCACTTGTACTTATCAAAGTGAAATAGGACTCCCTTTTGAAATTCAAGCTGTGTTTTCTCATCCATTTTAGCTGTATTATATATTTGCTGAAATGGATTACTTCAGCTAACATATTTCTCCTGGGAAATTAGAGAACACGCAGGAGATTTAGTCCGTGTCGGCCACAGTACAGATACCCGCTGTAAACAAGTGCTATGCCACTGTTCCCAGAGGCAGCACTACACAAAGATCTACAGGAGAATTCAAGGAGAAAAAATAAAGTTTGAAATAGAGGCTATATATACACACGCATTCCACAGCCATGATAACTAGCTGAACAAAAGGCGTATTATCCTACTGGAATAAAGAAGACTCTGTACGTGGATCAATGGGCTTCATGTGTTTCTGATCAACAAAGTAACTGTGATGCATGTCATTGCCCTGCTCCTCTTTTCTATCGGTGCTCGCATCTGCTCTCTTTCACTGACGGATACATACATCAAATTTCATGTTTCGGTGACGACATGGGCTGAAAGTATAATGTGTTTCAATAGCCTCAAGGAGCAAGATGTGCCACAGCAGACACATGTATGTCATCAGTGAGTTTTTCATCAGTGTCAACACAATTCAAGCCATCAATAGCATCAGACGCAGTAGAAGCCTCACATAGTCAGCCGTGAAGTCAATTATTTCAGGCTTTCAGACTTTTTCAGCAGCTAAGCATTGTCCCCATTTCTAATTGTCTGCAATTTCAGCAGAGGCAAATGATGGCCATGAAAATAGATTTCTGGCTGAAGGACTGAACCACTTCCAATATGTGGTCTAGTTCTTGCTGTGGGGAAAAGTTATGGGAATGCAATATAACCACCAATGGCTCATGGTGACTCAGGAGTCTAGCTCACAAGCACACACATGCACGCACACACACACACACACACACACACACACACACACACACACACACACACACACACAGCCACCCCCACATTCTCACAAACCTGCATTCTGGCAAAGACATTTTCCATAAGTTAATCCTTCTATTTGGGAAGCATAGCAAGGAGGTCAATAAAAGCAACATTTTGATCACAGAAATCAGAGGCAGGGCCAACTGTTGATGGATTAGGCACCAGAACAGAACCAAATCATGAGTGCAAGTGGAAGACATCTTGGCAGGGGGCCAAAGCATGGCAGTGAGGGGCATTCTGCCCATAACTGGGGGAGCGACCTCATTTTCTGAATAAAAGCCAGTTTACATAACACCTCTGTCCCCCTGACAGGGAGCGCTGGGCAGCTGCCGCCTGGCCTGTGGCTTTCACTCGACTACCAAAAGTCCCCTGCCCAATAATTCAACAGTCATCAGCCTATCGTCTTCTTTCACACCAGGAATGGACAAAGTTACTCTTCCATGGCTGCTTCCTAATAGGTAACAGGCTAGGGAAAAAGGGCTTAAAATATATAATTGTCTGATTCTGATCTAACTCACACCAAGCAAACAATCATAGTAGGAGAATTGGATGGTGGGTACAATACGTGAACTCCCCAAAGTCTATGATAAAAATTAATAGAGCAAAATAACAAGGTAAAAGTGTTGAGGTGAAGTGGAATAAGAAGAATGCACATATCATCAGAATGTGATTATCCATGCTGGACCAGGATCACAACCTCAGCAGCGCTCTGTGAAGTCAGAGGCCTCTGTTTTCATTGGCAGAGTACGTCTGGACAGGACGACCCCTTAGTGGGTGACGAGCTTATCCTCAAATGTATTTCCTTTCCAGTAGACAGCAAAGACTCCCTGGGCACACAATGCATTACTCCATGTTGTGGATTAGCGTTTCTCCTAGTGATAATGTAGGACTGGAAAATATTGCTCAGAGAATGACACAAGCCTTGGCCAAGGAAACATCCAGGTCCGACACTCTCTATATTAAAGACTCATCTTTTTATAGCAAGATATGTACCACATCTGTTACTTGGGCCTTCAACCGGTCTACCAAGCCTCGGCTGTCCTTGGATAGACAAGCGATGCATGCAATGAAAGGTGGCTGGGCAATAGTGTATGTGATGTAGCACAAATGGAAGGTACATTTATGGAGGAAAAGCCCATGAGAGGGCTAAATAACTGAGACGGTGTTGAACTGTGTAGGTGTGGAGGCCATTTGGGGACCGCTGCTTTTTGTGTTTCCGTTGGCAGTTTAACGAACAGCTGAAATATAAACCAGAAGAAGACTGAGTGTAATTTGAGTTACGCCCCTGAATATTTACAGCTATGCAGAGATTGATTTCATAGCTTCAATTGTCAGGGGAGATTTTGTCTTAATAAAACATTAGCATTTTCACTGACTCGCCATAAAATGGTTCCCTGAAAATCACCAGTTCAACACTTCAAGTACACAGTGTTAACAAAGTGATATGGATTTACAAATATGAGGATATGGAATACAAAAATAATAAACATACTATAGTATTTATTACTCAATTCACACCTCCTCCAAAGTTGAACATAAATACAATTTGATCAAGGCTAGTGTCAACAACTGTATGACCACTTAAGAGGGAGACAAAAGGCAGAAATTACATGGTGCATGATGTACCACCTCCAAAACAATCCCATTGGAGTTGTCAATAGATGATCTAATTCCCACACATTGGGGTTTGGAGATGTGCAGGAGATATTTCATCAGTGGACAGGTCTTTTACAGACCTCCTGAGACCAGTCATCATCTGTCATAAAGGGAGTCAAAGCATTTTAATCTCACATCTGCTCCTCATTACCATTCCATGCAACAGAGACTCAGGGCTGGAGTTATGCTATTGTACCTCACCCAGAGAAAGAAAGAGAGAGGAGAGAGAGAGAAGAGGGAAAGGAGAGAGAGAGCGAGAGAGAATCAGTCACCATCAGCCTAACAAAAAACAACTCTGTGCTAAAATTCCACAATTCAGCGGGAAAGTGACATTGTGTTCCTCTTATGAAATCAGAGGCTGCAGTGCCAACCATGAAGTTTGCCTTTACAAGATGCTATATAAAACCAATTCCTGAAAAGCCAGAATGAGAGAGCCGCCAGAGTCATTTTGTGGTCCATTCTGTCCTCAATATCTCTTGCAAACCACTCAAAATGTCACCTCAGCTATGCTATCTCAGAGGACGATTTTCTCTCATACTTTGGGGTGTTTTCATATATAGATGTGTCTATGTCATAACCAGAATCAAACAACAATATGATTTTTAAGACAGAAGAAAAGTTCCATACAGACTCACATGGCTGCACACCTGCATCAACCTGCATTTATCTACTCTGTCTATCAGCCTCGACCTCGTTCCTCAAAGCATGTCAGTGCCTCAATCTCTTTCCCAATACAAGTCAGTGGGCTGGGATGATATTAGTGCTAAAATAATTTGGGTAGATCACCAAATGAGGATAGATTCCTGACGCTGACAACAGCTTAAACTCCATCGGTCATGTTAGTGTGCACGTGACCTCCCAGTTAGGGCTCACTGTTGATTTACCATGGTAACTTTAGCAGATTATTCTTTGACTTTGAGAATTAATCCCCAAAAAAAATCTGCAAACCACTAACTAACATGATGATATAGTGAAATCCAAGGATGGACAGTGGAAATAATGTCATGTCTGACTTTTAAAATAATGCATCAGGTTTATTTACAGCAGTTATAATGGATAGTTTCTTGTAAAGTTCAGTGATGTGGCAATTAACATGCACACACACACACAAATGCGTGCGCACACACATGCACACATGACTGCAGAAGACAGAGGCCTGCCTGTTTAACAAGTAGGTCAGACCAGAGCCAGAGAGCGGGAGAAAGAGAGAGAAAGAGAGAGAGAGAGAGACCGAGAGACACAAGGATTGGCTGGTTTAACAGCAAGAAGAGCTTTAGTGGAATCAAATGCTTGTATGACCCAACTTAAAAGATATGACACTAAAGAATTCACACAGACAAATCAATGTAATGCAACAGGACAGATTAGTGCCAAGACAATAGAATGGTATTAATTCTTAATTCATAACCACGATTTGATGTTACATTAGGTTAAATTGAAATTAATAGGGAATTTACATTGTTAAAAGCTACTTGTGTCTTATCACTGTGTGTATTCTAAATTTTGCAGTGCACATTTGTCTCACCTGGGGGCAGTCTTTGATGTAATGGCCCTTGTTGAAGCACAGGTGGCACAAGTAGTTGGGTGGGGGTCTCTTACTGGGCTTTCTTGGTTCTGAAGAGAGGGAAAGGTCGGAGAAATGGTCCGTCAGGGAGTTGAGCCCATCCACAATGTTGTTCAGGGAGCCGTAGGGCGACACATTCTTATACACGTTGTTGTTTAAGGCCTACAAGACAGAAAGGCATCAAACAAGGTCAGATTTTACCCTACACTCTTCAAAATTGTCTATAATTGTCTAAAAAAAACACAAGCACTCTTCAGAATATCTGTGCATTTATAGAATACTTATTCACTTCTAGTAATAGACTGGATTTATAATAAAACAGCTTAGGAACACCTTAATAAACAATGCACCTACAAATCCCTTCTCTCAGTTTCAGAGGATAATTTGTTGACAGATGCTGTACTACTGTGCCACATACAAGATAATATCACATACATTGTATTTCTAGCTTGCAGTGTTTGAGATGTTGAGTTTAATCATCAGTTTCCTTGGAGTGCTCTCTGTCCTATTTTCTCTTGCGCAAAAAAACCTCCACGATCATTTCTCTCATTAAATTCAGAACATCTGGCGAGAGGCCCAGCTGTGCTTATGAGCTGGAAAAGTACTGAGCATGTCCACAGAGAAAGACAGGACTTTATAGAGGATGACTCATTGTATACAAGATGGGAGGCATGTTCCCTTGCCAGCCTGTGGAATATCAGCAATGTCACCATGCACTGTTGGAGGTAAACTAGCTATGGTCATTGCTTGTAGTCTGCTCTGAGCCACAATAAGCAGCGTTGCATGCCACTGGCCCAGTGAATTCATACAAGATACCCTCTGGATATTAATAACGGGGAAGGATAGCCTGCAGTTCCTTATTTCCCTTCTCGTTCGTGCCTTCCTTTGTTCAAATGCATTCTAAAAATGGATATGTATTGAGTAAAGTGATACTGATTTTAGTGCAAAACAGTTTGCATTTCAGATGGTCAGTTAATTAGCCTGTGTGCGCAGGTTGTCAAATAAATAAACTGATTCTTATTTCAAAACAGTTTAACTAGCTTTTATTGTGACATCTCCTTAGAAAACCAATAGTCCAGTCAATCTTTACCACACCACTCTCAGTGAGGATGAAGGCACAGTGAAACAATAGATAATCTTCTGATCCCCACTGAGGGTAATGTCTCTCCCTGGGAGGCATGGTCATGTTTTGGGAAGCAATGTTATTGTTGATGTATAATGTTGCATAGCACAGAAACCTTACACTTGGCAACCTGGCCAGTGCCTACGTCCAAGTCTTTATCTGACCAGGCTGTGAGATTGCTCTTGCTAACCAGTTCCAGCTCCAAGACTCATGTTCATTTATTAGCGCTAGCCGGCATAAATCAAGCATTACGGCTCTTGTTTCTACGGTTTTCCATCTGAAATTTACTTTAGTCCTCGGCTCGGCGTAGTCTTCCATGTATTGTTACTCTTTGTGAAACTTAGTGCACTTACTAAACTTTGAATTTAGTGCAGATTGCAAAATATCTTATAACGGGAATAAAACTTTGCTTATTTTATGTCTCTTACACTTAAACTCATTCTGGCCTGAGACCGCATAGTGTCAACCCAAAGGAAACAGATTTCACACACATCTGCTAATGGTGGGTGGAGCCTATTTGTTTATTTATTTTGTGTGAGTGAGTGAGCTTGAGAGAGAGAGAGAGAGAGAGAGAGAGAGAGATTGACTGTATATGTGTGTGGCCATGGATGAGTATCTGGGTTGGCTGACACACCAAGGACCAAACTGGTATTGACTTCCTATGGGTGCCAGTGAGTTGGATATCTGTAGTAGATCTGTGACTGCTTTCACAGATCCAGAGGTGAAGCGTCACACCGCAGGGGGGAGTCACACACTGTTATGTTTAAACCAGGGGTGTGGTGTCAAGGGGAAACCTTTAGGGTGTGTGTGTCTATTTGATTTGTGGTGGTGTAAAACTCTGAGGAGCTACACAGGAAAATGCAAAGTGGTCACAGTAATGCAGGTAATTAGAATAGAAATACCAAATAAAATATAAAACTGTGAAACTTCCTTAATTACAACTTTTCTTTGAAAATAAAATGTTCAAAAGTAACTGCACTCTACAGTAAAAAGATTCACCTTCTCCTGGAACCAAGTTAAGAAATAAGGAGCAAAATAAGGGAACAAACCGAGATTGAAGCAATGCTGTCAACTGAACTTTATACTTGACTTGCCGTACAATCATTTAAAATCATTTTCATCACATCAAATGCATTCATTTATCCCCTATTTCACTTTGAACAGACTATTGTGTGATCTTTGACAGCAAAAACAACTATACATTTCTCATCTCTTGATCAAATCCCTAGAGTGGTTTATTTTACTTGGCTTAGCACGTACAGTAAGTTGCAAAATGCTCCCCCCTTAAACTGTTTCCAGACTGTATGCATGTTCTCTCAGTTTGAAACACTTTATACTCAGAGGATTGCATGACACTACACAATGGCTCTTAATGTATAACGTGCACACCCATTTTTTAGAAGACTGTTTCATATTAAATGACTTCAAAAGCCTCTATGATTACCATCATAATAAATGGACTCTGGCTATATATACTGAATACACTATCCATCATCCCTAGAGTTTTAAACACATGGCAACAATGTAATGCACATCTAAGTGACTCAGATCACTTGCAGTTTTATCAACAAGCTGTGAGACTTATATTCTTTAGGTGGGCTACTCGTTTCCTTCCTGATCCCTTGTGTGTGTGTGTGTGTGTGTGTGTGTGTGTGTGCACATGTGTGGGGGGTATCTCTGCACAGTATGGTCTGGAGTATCAGGTTTGCACTCTGCATACATTATTGGCATATTTGCCCCTAAAATTACACTTAGCTACAAAAATAGACAATATGTAAACAAGTCTGGATTTTGTTTGCACAACCTGGTCTATTTAGAGGAGTCAGAGAGTCTGCTGTGGCATTCTACCTCCAGATAGAGGTGTGATCTCTTTGATCAGAAAAATGTCTCATGAAATAGGCCTCTTACTAGGCATATCTTTGCCTAACCTTCTTAGTTAAAACCACAGCTCATCAGCATGCTGACCACAGACCTGGTCCATCCCAGCAGACCAAACCACTGGCCTGAACTGTCCCCGGTTTATCATCAACTAGATTAGAGGGACAAGGAATGAAACAGACATGTTTAGTAGACCTGCTATCTTATTATAACCTGCGTAGTGATATTTAGTTTGCTAATAAAATCACGTTAAACACTATGTCCCAGTTAATAAAAAATCACATCATATTATATTCCTACAGGGTGTCACAGCCTGGCTAAGGTACTCAATAGTGAGTTTAGAGTGACATTTTCCTACTTTATGGAATTTTTTTAATCTGTTATGGCATCATCACGATATTCCTATAGTGACTTATAATGTTGCTGTGATATCTGCATCCTTCTCTAACTTATTATAGCACGACGGTGGTTATTTTTCAGAAGGATTCTGATGCGCTGTGTTTAGAATAAGCGTCTTCCAGCAATAAGCCAATAGAGTAATGCCTTCTGGAAATTGCTGATGGACAACAACATGACAAGTCTATTGTCCATATAACAAATATCATGGCGGTTATGTGCATCCTACCAGAATAGCCCGTGCTGTACAAGCTCAAACATTCGCAGGACAGACGTGCAAATAGTCTACAGACCAACCACAGCAATTAGTTTCACGCAATAATAGATGTCCCTTTAAAACCCAAACAGAATGTAAAAACCCCAGATATGCGACATGCCATTTTCACCTCATTCCGCTGCAGCTGAAAGAAGTTGTTGAGATAGTTTGAGTTCAGAGAAGAGCTCAAATCCGCCGCTGCGGGAGTCTTGGTGAAATTGAGATCCGGGTGGGAAGAGTTGGGTTCGGGTCGAAACGCGTCAAAAGCGCTGGTCTGGTGGGTGTCTTGTAAGGAGAGATAGACCCAGTTGAGTAGTTGCGCAGGCTGGTACACGGAGGCACTCGTGTCTATAGCAGACAACAAGCTCATCTTTCAATTCAAATGGGTAAACTGGCTTTTCCACCGCGGATTCTTGGATTGGTCTCAACTCTTTGCCGTTTTATTTTCGTTCCCCTAACCCGGCAGATGGCAACTGCTCCTTTTACTTCCCGTTAACACCCTGTCCTCCTCACGCTGGGAGCCTAGTCCCAGTTAAATGCTACTCAAAAGTCATTGCTCTAACATGTCAGTATATAAAGTTTTCCCCTGCTCCCCATGGTCCGCTATCTGCCTTTATTGCAGCGGGGCAGACAGAGGCTCATTGAATATGTAATGGCACGGCTGTGCGTCACGGCGGACGCAGGCCAATGAGCGTCTGGTTTCTAACTCATATCAATACTAATTTAACACTGGTTAGGACAATTGGTTAATCTGGCTCCTCATTGGTACATTTAACTATCAACCCAACAGCTCAACTTCTTCAGTAGTGAAGGGATAATATCAATCAATAGTGTGACACCAAAACGTCTCCTTATAGCTCCTTATAAAGACTACATTTCTGGGGGAAAAGTGGAGCCATGACTTTTGACTGACAAGATATATTTTGGTCAATGTGATCAATTATTCAATGTAGGCCTCTCAATAAAATAATAAAAAGTTTTGCTTCATCTTTGCTCTCAAATACGGACTCACCAAAGCTAAGATATGGCAAGTGCTCACATCATGTCATGCCTGACAGATGCCCAAAGAGGACACAAAGATGTGTTGTATACATAGCAGCACTGCTGTTGTGATTTTATTTTGGATTGTATTTATTATCTTCCCAAACAGGCCTACTGCTCGCTTGTGTGTGTGTGTGTGTGTGTGTGTGTGTGAGAGAGAGAGAGAGAGAGAGAGAGAGAGAGAGAGAGAAAGGGATGGGTGTTATTTAATCAGGGATATACAGAGGTGAGTAGTCTGCACTTAACAATTTACTCTCATCTTTCAAGTGGCCCTGTGTAGTCAGTTAGTAAATCTAAATGCTCATCTGGTCATCTCCCATTTTTTAAGTCAACAGAGTTTCATGTAGGCTGAAATGATTCAAATAAGAGTATTGTCCGTAATACCAGTCATTTGGCCACATATACTTATAATTGATTCTCAACAAAGGTGCTTTAAACATATTAGACATAGGGATTAGACAAAAAAAAACTTCACACACGTCCTGGCAGCTGGCAGGCACTGGCATGGAGCAAGCCTGCTGAATACTTTAAATGGGGCTCCCTCTTGTGGTTAAAATCCACCACATGTATTATAATAAACATAAATAGACCATTCATGTTAATTCCATAGTCAATAATTGGGTGCACATTTTGCAAGAGTAGAATCAGTGATGTGGTGGTAAATAAAAGGTGAGTAAAATATGACCTCCTGTCCATCATCATAAGGCATCACAACCACCAATGTAAAGAAAAATCAACTTTCAGAAAACCCATACAGAAATATATTTGAAATAAATATATGTGAATATGTGTACAGGTATTTTTAATAAATGCTTATAAATATATTTATCACATACGTGGATATATTTTCAAATATATTAAACAATATATTTAAATGCTCGGGCAATTCTTTAATATTTATACCATATATTTACATAGATTTAAACATTAAGGTTATGAATTCATTTAGAAGTATGTATTTTATATATTTATTGATATACAGTCATGGTATATATTCAAATACATGTACTGTAATCTGTAAATATGTAGTGTAATCTATATAGCGCATTAATGGCTGCACTCCCATGGTACTCTGAACGCAAAATATCTGAATCAGAGGACAATTAGAAACTGGATTTTTTTAAAGGCCAAAGACATTTTTAAAAAAAAAAAACGTACAATTGAGACTGCATTAAATCAATTACATCAAATGTCCTGCTCACCTACCCAACCTTAAATTACCCTTGAGTTACATCATGAGCCCCTGTAATCACAATGTCAGTTTCCAAACAAGAAAATTTCAAATTAAAAACTGATTTCACTTGAAAAAAAAAACATTCCATCATAAAACATTGTAAATTAAATATAAAAACAATTTACAATATTCATATCAATTCACTGGTATACTGACCAGCATTGATTGTTTGGCTACTGTTACTTGCCCAAAAGTAAGATAATCTCATTTTCTGCACATATTTTTGTAGTATTCCTTTGTTTGCACCTTACAGATTCCACCACCTCAGGGCTTGTTCTCCCTCAATTCCCAACCCTCACTGTCTCTGTTTCTCCCTTTGTATTCCTTTTCTACTGGTGTGGCTGCTGTTTTCCACTGTTCATCTGTCTCACTCCTCTCTGCTGCTCTATGTTTATCTTACTGTTTCTCTCTGCTGTTCTCAACCTCCAAAATCAATATATTAGCTACACATTTTTTCCATGTTTTGAGGTACATAAACTAGAATGGTAACCACTGGACAGGAATTAGTTGATATTACACCCACATAGTATAATTTCATCATCAGATAAAGCTTAATAAACAACAATGATTATTCTAGCCCATCTGTTTGGCTCTGTAGCTAGAATTAGCTAGCTACAGAGAACAATTTAGTTTAGCAATGTGTGCGGAAAACTGGACTGGATTCAAGTGACATTTCCTTGCCAAGAGGAAGTGTGTTAAAAGGTCATCATTCAAAACATAGCTAATTAATAACTATATGTTATAAGCTACATTTTGATATATAGGCATTAGCTAGCAAGCACTGTGGAGTGACAGCAAGTTGGTCCAGTATGGCCAGGCCCCAAATGTGATGAACTCACATGGACTCACATTTGCATGGTCATGAAAGTTATCAGAGTTTTGATAGAGTTTCTCCAAAGTTATTGCAATGGCTTATGCATCCAGTGCAACTGTGGAGAGAGAGCCAGAGTGCATTGCCAGAGTGCTACGTCAAAAAAAAATAAGAGCTACGTAAAAAACAATTCTATCAAGACCAAAAAGATAAGGAAGATGGCAGACAAGAAAGGGGACATGCAACCAAGACCTACATAGCTTGTTAATGGAGCTGTAAGGCAGACACAGAAACAACAGGAAAAAGAAAAAAATAGTTCATTGAAGTAAAATGTCTAATGAATGAAGACATCATAACCAGTTTTCAAGATGGCAGATACACCCATGAAATAATCAGGGAAGTAATCATTGATTGCGGGAAGTAATAATTGATCTTCTATCAATGATGTTAGTATGAGGAAGAGGTTGATAGTGTGATAAAGACAGTTCTTAACAAGTTGGCTCAAGTAGCAGCTCCTTGTTGAAGCCAGAAGTCTTGCTGATATCCAACTTGCAGAGGCCCTTCCAAGCAAACCGATCCCTTCTGACACTGGAAACTGCTTGCAACTTCCAAATGTCATAAACATTATCAAGACTTTGAGGTCAGCATAACCAGTGTGAAATCAATGACACTTTAATGGAGCAGGCAGTAAACAGAGAGAGCACAATGGACTCCTTCATGCACAGGTTAAAGGAGTTGGCTGGTTTCATTAAAGAGGGGACCACAGACATTGCAAAATTGACTGCCTCCATGAAAACAACCATGTCAGACCGAGGTCCAGTAAATCCATCATTCAACAGAGAGTTGTAGGCTGTAAGAGAGGATCTCCTGCCAGTGGCAATAAAGAACTGGGACAGTCTTAGTGAAGATACCAAGTCAGAGCTGAGCGCTATGTCAAACTTCTTTTGTAAAATGCACGTCACTGCCATCCTGGAAGAGGAGACAAGGGAGGCATTGAAGACATCTGAAGGTGTTGTTATGAGGTAGGGATTCCTTAGCTGCTGAGGACCCAACTTGACACCCTTGGCATGAAAAACCATATGGTTACTTTCATCGGCAATAAAGTTAGCATCCTCTGCCACAATGCTGCAGCTGTGTTTTATCATTGACACCATACAGTGGGTCTGAATCAATCCCTTCCCAATAAAAAGTTTTTCTGTCTGATAAAACTATCACCAGCCCCTTTAAGAGACTTCTAAATACTGATTGCCACATCCTCAACCAACACCTCATTGACATGACGATCCAGCTGGAGTGATGGGGTAGAGATACCAGCTGTCTTCTGGAAGGTGAACCATTGTTCAGCCCAGAGCAACACAAGGACGTCTTGTTTGGAAATCAATCAGGGAAAGTGCAGATGAGGAGTTCCAGGTTATAACACAGCAGAGTGTCATAACCTAGAGTTGATAATGTCTGCAATGCTGATCCTGCTAGAGCTCAGTTACCTCGGGGGAAAGTATTGGAAACCATCAGGTCAGGTTTAGGCACATGCCTCAAATGTCCCAACATGCTCTCTGAGAGGGACTTTGCTTTGCTGATATGTTAGTGAGACAAAAACATCTGCAATTATGGAGACGCTACAATAGTGAAGTAAAATGATTTCATCATCCTCCATTGCCTGTCCACCTCTACGCCTCTATCGATAGATTAAATGAATATCCGATAGATGTACAGGTAGACAGATAGATACTTAGACAGATAAATATATATACTTTGACTATACATTTTAATTCAAAGCTGAAATGTACTTCCTGAGATGAAGCATTTTGTTTTTAAATACTTAAAAAACAATGTGTTTTATCAATGCAACACTCTATTTCATAAATATATTTTTCCAATTTATGTAAATATATTCTGACATTGCCCACATATATGTGCATATATTAAAATTCTGCATGGGAAGCATTAATTTAACTTTTTTTACCGCTGAAAAGACCATCTTCATGTAATTTATATTACTTGGTATGATGTATACTCTACGATATGTCAGTCTAAAAAGGCTGGAAAACAATCCGCAAATAAACTGAGTTTAGGTGGGTTTACCCTCCATTTTGTTTACAAATGTTGTTTTTATTGACGCAATATAGTTTTCAAATAGTACACTGAATAAACGTGGCGTCACTCTTGTGAAATGCTGATCATGAGTGGCTCGCTCACATTTTCCGTGTCATTCTGGCATGTACACTTAATTGTTTAGGGGTTGTGCTGTATCACGTGCTAAGGGAGCAGCTGTCCGTCACTGCGCTCTGACTGGAAGACGGGTGGGTTCCGCATATGGAAAATATGAGTCCCACCCACACCAGTTAAATACAGCCAGGACTAGTTACAGCAATAACGTTACGCCCTCAAGGAAGATACTGCTAGCAGACGAAAGTAAGTGGCGAAATTAAATAACTACATATTAGGGGTAGGCTAGAGTAGTTTAGAGCAGAAAAATAATGCATTTTGATAGTAGCCTACGTTAAACGCTTCGCGTGAAGTTGGTTCGCAGTCTTAAATCTTCTCTCCTGTTCCCTTCCGACGTTGTCATTTGGCTGTCAATGTTATGGCTACCAATGGCTTGATCACCCTCTTGTACAGCTACAAAATGTCTTGCTCGGACCTTGGTCGTACACAATGCTGCTGAAAAAAGAACAGTTTCATTTGTTTGCGCGTGCAGTAGGTTACGATTTGGGAGGATATTCAACTGACAACGCGACAGTGAAGTCAGTGGATTTGCGAGAAGATCGTGTAAATAGGATTGGGGGGAAAATTTGCAGTAGGCCTAAGCGAGCGGGGGTTGGGTTTCGTTGGCCTAACGCTACTGAAGTGAAACTATTTTTATTAAACGTTAGTCGAAATGGCCAAGACGTTTAACACCATGTAGCAATATCAGAATTTTGTACTTTCATTTGACTGTGGGCCAAGTCTTGCTCTATTCATGTAGGGCTGACTGCGGCCGAGCGTGGCCTCCTTATATGTAACGTTACGAAAAAAGTCACTGACACACCTAAACCTATTCATGAGTTGAGAAACAACAAGGGTATTCATAGCATGTTTAATAATAGTCTTGACTGGCACATGTAGTCTCTGGGCTTGAATAAACTGTTCATTATATCCATACTTTGTCTTTTGTAACATAATAGGAGGTTGGTTTTTCCAGATTTTTGAATGCCTCCCTGGTATTAGCTTATCTATGGGCCCTGTTGAAAATGACACATCTTTATTAGTGCCCCTACACCCAAAGCAAATTATAGTTGTCTATTGCGGGTGCGATTTCTCAGATTGAACTGTGAAAGTGCATATTTATTGACTGTCAAAGCCTTAAACAGTGGCACTTTTTATTTACTTTGTGTAAGTGCCGATGATGTGCAATTACAGGATGCTGTCTAAGGACTTAGCAAAGAACGTAATTTTCTTCTGTTATGTCTCAATTATATGAGCTATTGTGACTGTGTGTAGGTTGTCTGCATTTGAATGTAGGTTATAACATTGAATACTGAATTGAATGTAAATGCTCCTCTCTCATGTGAATTGACCTCTGTACTCCGTAAGGTAGCTCCCTTGTGTTCTTAGCCAAACACGGCAACGTCTGTCATTTTTTTCCATAAAATGCAAAGCAGAGGAGAGGGCTGTTCCATTAAGTCTACTGAAGTCTATTTGACCATGGAACAAGTAAGCTTATTGGAACATGGGCTTTTCACATAGCACACTTAGTCGAAATGAAAGTTTCCTCACCCACCATACCACCCAACTAAAATATGTCTGTGGTCCATTTGAAAACACAGGCTCTAGTGAATAGATTGCGAACTCAGCTGCAAAGTTCATAGCTGGAGGAAAAACAAAAAACAGTAGAATCAATTGATTAGGCAATGTGTTTGCCTGTAGGTCTGTTAAAGTGCAAAACCTAGTGTGCAAATTAGTCAGAGAAATTTGTAAAACACTCTATTGGTTTTGTAAATATTACTTTGGTATAACTATTAGCCATTAGAGTATTCTAAGATAGAGCTATATTTTTCACAGTGTAGTTACTGCAAAAATGTCACCGTTCTGGAAACTTTCTCATGTCTTGGGAAGCTGAATAGTTTTGCCCACCAGGACCACTGAGAAAGAGGAAGGAAGAGTTTGTTTACGACTGGGTGTTTTCAGCTCTGTTGTTGCTATGTAAGGACATTCAACATGTCTTAAAGTTGCTGCCAGTTTACATCAGTCTTCTCAACATGAATTGTTCCTGTCAACAAACAGCTGCATTTTTGCTGCACAGGATGCACATATTATTTATTATTAGATAATATTTGACAGCCCAATGTTTTGACAATTCTTTTTAGGTTTTAAACCATGAGCTACCCTGGATATCCCCCTCAGGCAGGTGGCTACCCTCAGCAACAAGGGGCTTACCCTCCCCAGCCTGGAGTGTACCCTCCCCAAGCAGGGGGCTACCCACCTCAGGCAGGCGGCTACCCCCCTCAGTCTGGTGGCTATCCTCCACAGGCTGGAAGCTACCCACCTGCGCCACCAACAGGTAAGGCTTCAACACATCAGTGCAGTCAAATGTTCTCATTGTAAAAGTAAGAGAGAGTGAAACATGATGTGTTAAGGACAAGCAACTCTGACGGACACTTTCCCATCTTAGAATCCAGAGACATGGTGAATGAGTCATGTCCTGTGTGTAGGCAACAGAGATCATGAGAGTTAGATTTAACTGTGTGAAAGGATTCTCACTGAGAGAAGCAACTCTCACATTCCAGCTTTTCACATAGTACTCCCATTCTGTGTCCAGAGCTCTTTAGCCTCCCTGTTAACTATTTGGGAAGTGAGAAACAGGGCAATGCCAGTAAGGATAGCTTGTTTTTATCTCAATCTAATACTCCCCATTCCTTCAGGCATTTAGTAGCACAATGTTTCACTCAACTCTCCTCAACATTTAATACGTAGTGAAGTGACATCTACGTTTGTCTCTGTTATCTGTTGTAGGCAGCTGGGGAGGTGGGCCTCCTGGTGGTTATCCCTCCATAGGTCTTGGCAACTTACCCAACCCTGGGTTCAACGCTGCCAACCTCCCTGCCATGGTAAGTTTAACCTGAAAACCACCTTCACCCTCACCCAGAAAATTCTCTTATATGTCTGAAATTCAACATCATCAGATGATTGCATTGAATATTCCAGTTAGAATGAATTGCGCAGCCATAATTGGAATATGGCATCCTTTTATTTGACGGTAAGACTTTTCCAAGTCTACATCTTAAAATCCTCAGTGTTGCAGCTTTATTTGTTTTTCCAGTTCTCTCGCATGAGGAAAATAATAATGCACTTTTTATCAATGCTTCTAATACCTGACAATCGGCTGCAACTTTCCTCTTTTTTACTTTTACATTTCCTTGTCTTGTTTATGTTGTGTTCTCCTGTCTATCATCAGAGGCCTAAAGCTGTTAAAGCATTCTAATTATTATTATTAATAATTTAACATGGCCACACTTTGCTTGGATATTTACTTGTACAATTCAGGATAATTGTTAGAGTTGCTGGGACATTTGTTAAACATTGACCTAGATAATGGGGAATCCCTAAATAGGTGTAATCCAAATAAGGTGTGACCAACTACCTTTGCTTGCATAAGAATGCTTTGTGCGCATATTATGGGATGCCAATCTTTCCCAATCACAGGCCAACCAGATCTCTGCAGCCATGGGGGGGTTTACTCCAAACCCGTCCATGTTCACCCAAGCCCCTGGAGGGTACCCACCTGCCCCCCAGCCTGGAGGGTATGGTGCCCCCTCTCCTAACCAACAGCCATATGGCCTGTACCCGCAGCCAGGAGGGACCATGCCCCAACCTCAAGGCCCAGGTATGGGCTATCCTGGTCAGCCAGGCCAGTCCATGCCTGGGTACCCTCGTGCACCATCACCCAACCCGCCCATGCCCGGTTATGGAGGAGCACCAGCACCTATGCCAGGGTACCCAAAGGTTCCATCACCCAATCCATCCATGCCAGGCTACGGAGGAGGAGCCATGCCTGTAGCTCCTGCAATCAATGTAAGAGACATAGACAAAGGCATTCATATCTGCTATTTGTTGCCCTTAGCTGTTTTGTCATGTCTCTCTTTTGTGAATTGACCCCCCCACCCCCGTTTTGTATTCGCAAACTGTAGTATGGCTCCTCTTCATTCAACAAAGAATAAATAGAAATCCCATAGATACAATGTAATATCTAAAACTGACTGAGACTTATGGAATAACAGTTTCACTATGGAAATTGCTGTATTGTTCTCTCAGAGAGGATTCAGGGGAACAATCAAGGACTTTCCTGGGGCTGATCCACTGAAGGATGCCGAAGTCCTGAGGAAGGCCATGAAGGGCTTTGGTGAGTGCTATGACCCAATCTTTTAAAATACAATCCGAGCATAAACAGTGTTTGTTAGGTCAGGGCTGTAGACACTGTGGTGTCCTTTGAATGCACTTTGTGCAGTAGATGTCTAAGCGGGAAGCTGGCATCCCAATAATGTTATTCCTTGTTATATATATTCTTGTTGTTGTATGTCTGTGGAAGGATATTTTTATGTACAAGGGTATTTTCACATATAGTTCTCTTTAAATGAACCAAACTCAGTTCTCTTTAAGTAGACCAAAAGGTGAACCAACTGAAAAAGAACTTCCCTTTGCATCCACACTGGATGTTCACTTGAAAGAGACTCAATTTTTCTGGTGCACTTGTGCTCTAATGGGATCTCAGTGCATTTTCCACAGAAAACCCACAGAAATGAGAGAAATGAAAAAACAAAAATAGAATTTGAACTGGTGTGTTTGTTTCAGGTCTGAGATCATTTGGAGTGTTCACATATGACCCAAAATTTTGGCGAATTGCTCAGAGTTTGATAAAAGTGGCTGAAACGGTGTGAAAACACCCTATGTGAACCACTTGTAATGATAAATGAGGACACATTCATCTGTGAACTGCATTTGGTTTGACATTGTGGACTTGTCTGTGCAGGAACCGATGAGCAAGCCATTATTGACTTACTGGGGAGTCGCTCCAGCAAGCAGCGTGTGCCTATGCTCAGGGCCTTCAAAACCGCCTATGGAAAGGTAACAATCATCATGCTTATTCTTAAGTTTATATGCCATCATTGTGATAGTGTGTGTGTGTGTGTGTGTGTGTGTGTGTGTGTGTGTGTGTGTGTTTTTATATATTATATGAACTTCAAGGCTTTTTTTTT
>OOFE01016758.1:0-26932 GCA_900323365.1 Monocentris japonica
ATCCTCACATACAGTGCAACATACACCGATCAGCCACAACATTAAAACCACTGACAGGTGAAGTGAATAACATTGATTATCTTGTTACAATAGCACCTGTCAAGGGGTGGGTTATATTGGGAAGCAAGTGAACAGTCAGTTCTTGAAGTTGATGTGTTGGAAGCAGGAAAAATGGGCAAGCGTAAGGATCTGAGCGACTTTGACAAGGGCCAAATTGTGATGGCTAGACGACTGGGTCAGAGCATCTCCAAAACGGCAGGTCTTGTGGGGTGTTCCCAGTATGCAGTGGTTAGTACCTACCAAAAGTGGTCCAAGGAAGGACAACCAGTGAACCGGCGACAGGGTCATTGGCACCCAAGGCTCATTGATGCGCGTGGGGAGCGAAGGCTAGCCCATCTGGTCCAATCCCACAGAAGAGCTACTGTAGCACAAATTGCTGAAAAAGTTAATGCTGGCTATGATAGAAAGGTGTCAGAACACACAGTGCATCGTAGCTTGCTGTGTAGCTGCAGACCGGTCAGAGTGCCCATGCTGACCCCTGTCCACCACCAAATGTTTTTAATGTTATGGCTGATTGGTGTAAGTAATTAACAGCTGGTGAGGTTATACCAGCCATTACATTACAGTCATTTAGTAGACACTTTGATCCAAAGTGACGTACTAAGGTACTTGAGACTATGTGGGGCTCAAACCCACAAACCTGAGACTGAGAATCTCATGTGCTACCAACTGAGCTGTCCAGGCCAGACTACAGCCATAGTGCTGTTTGCTGTAACCTTTCTCCAAGTTACCACTACACTGCTCGTCAGGGAGGCTAGGCGTTCGTAACCCAATGTTAGCAAGGGAGGAATGTGGAAAATGTATGTTATTTTGCTCCTTAGATAGAGGTCAGCATCTTACTGATGTTAGGCACAGGAGGGACCTAGCACAATGCAACATTTTAATCTCTTTCTCTTGGAGGTTTCTTTCAGGGATGAAATGAGAGAGACCTCTGTGGTGTTTGAACTTGTTTGAGACGCTGACCTCATTTGAGACATGAGGGTACATAGTCGTACACAAACAGACAGAGGGACAGACAGACAGACAGACTCAAACACACAAACAAACATTGATGTTTATCTTTTAGACCTTTACAGGCACATGGTAGTGTGACTGCTCAAGGTGGGCTCTTTGTTGTGGACCTCCTCCACTTTCTAGCACACGGTTTTTATGTATAATAGTTGCAGCAGGAAATGAAGAAGCAATTAATTTAGGACAAAGCACCTTTTCAAGGAAAGATCAAATGAACAGCAATTGTCCTGCATGTGTGCACACTTAATTCTGACAGACTCATTTCTTCACAAAGGTAATGATTATTACAGCGAGCCAAATCAAACCCAAGTCATGAGGGGAATCACACTGTTAGTGTAGATTACACAATAGAAATATTTTTTTTTGTTGTGAATTGCACAGAAAAGCAAAGCCGGTCAGACTGGGGCTAAGTCCCTTTTGTTAAAGAAGCAGATGGCTCACTTTAGGACCCATCACATGATCGACCTCCCTATAGGCTCTGCTAGCTGTCATGGAAAATAACCGTAACGTTGTTGTCAGTCTAGCCGATCAGCTTGCCTGATGGAAGTGAAAACCCTTTTAGGGCAACGACAGCCTCTGGTATATTAATGCCATGTCGGCCACATGCTTTTTCCTTGCATGTCCACCATACTTGACATTTGATGTTTTCTGTAGCTATGTGTCCTTCTGCAGGCCTGGGGTCAGTTGTGGCTCTTGGATATCTGATGTCACTCTTCTGCATGGCTTGTCAATCAACAATGACAGTGTTTGTCGAATGGGGTTGAGAAAGGGGTTACAGGGTGTGTGGACAGGGTAACCATGATTAGGTCTAAAACAACAATTTCTCTTAGTACTGCAAGTTGTGTGGATCATTATACAAGGACATGGCATACAGGGTTAGTCGGTAGTTGTATACATATTCTGTGTGTTTGTGTCAAGGCTTTTATTGCTTCTTCAAAGTGCTGATAAATGAAATATGTGTCATTGTCATTCTCTTCCTGATCCATTAGAAAATCCAGCATAAATGTTCAATAGCGCCTGCTACAAATCCAGCATCTGTTTTGAAATGTGAATTACACCACTGGTAAATTCGGTTAAGAAATCTTCACCTCCTTCTTACTCTCAGGATAGTCAGTGAAGTCAAACACAGTCTATACCGTGAGCGCCATGGATAACCCAGCCAATTATCATAGCTTTAAGGAAGGAGAGTGACAGCTCATTAGATGCCTAACGTGAGGGTTCACCACTTCTGAAGCCCACTCTCAGACCCTTCAGAGGCATGAAGCACTGATAAGGACTCTCTACACAGCTCCTCAAAGGATTATGGCATGTCAGGGAAGAATTGAAAAGAAAGGGTAAGAGTGGTACAGAGAGGTGCAGGTCCTTGACTGTGAAGTGGGCACTTTCCAAAGTATTAACTCCCTTTAACTTGCTTATGGCGTGTTTGTGCAATGTGGTGTGCGTGTGGATTAATTTGCTGATATGCCAGTGTACAACATGTGCAAGCAAAAATGCTCACAGGTTTATTATTTAAATCAGTATTACGCTGTGGCATTTCTGTTCAGTAAGTAAAGTCCGCCACGGGATGGCGCACAAGTATCTTGATTTGACTCATATAAATGCTCGTTTTAGACTCAAATTAGCGCCATATACATGCATGGCGAATCCGCCATGCAACAGCAAGGTTATTCTCTGTTCAGCCCCCTTCATCTCGGATTAATCAGGGAGCGACATGAGAAACCCGCAGCATATAAATTACAGACATTGAGAGCAAGTGATCTCTGCCATCCCGAGAGGGCCCTGAGCTCACAACATTAATACTGATTAATATGTAAACAAACTCATTAATCCACGCCTGTGCTCTCAATTGTCGGATACTTTTGAGCAGCCTCATTGTGGTGGTTTCATTACACTCAAAGAATGGGCGTGAATTGTCCCTCTGAAGGAAGCCAAGAGACGACACCTTGTAGCACTGGCGATCTAAGCGCTCAGTTCAGTCTGCGAGAGACAGAGAAGCATACCAGCGGGATGGATAGCACAGGTAAGGTCCCAAATTACTTTTCTCAATTATTTTTTCCTAAGCAATAAATGTATTTCAAATGTTTTACCACCACAGCTAATATTTAGAATGAGGCTATTGAATATATTTTTTGATGGAAAATCTAACTTAAAACTGAAAGTGTTATGGCGCATGATTGTATTGGGTAATATTCCACAGTTGCCTAAACAGACGATTTGACTAATTTCGACTAACAAAACATGAAGATTAATGCCAACGACGTGAATGTTTACATTTTTACTCACGATAGACTGCGTTTCATTTTTACGCATGCACGCAGGCTACTAAGTTTTTTTTCAGTCAACTATGCAAAATAGTTCCCCCACTATTCTCTTACATAAACACTCCTATTTTTCTCTTAAATCACCAGGATTTACAACCCCAGCTGTCTGAAGACCCTCCTAAAATCAACTAAGACGCACAGGAGGGAGGGGAGTGAGAGCCGGAGAGTCTGAGCGCGTCTATGTGTCAGAGGGTGTTTGAGAGAGTGAGGGAGCATCACAGATAGAGGGAGAGAGAGAGAGGGGACTAAGTCTGGACCAGGTGATCGAGTACTAACAAACCTCCAAGGGGCTGCCGGGTTGTATCAGTGTGCACAGGATCAGCGTTCCGACCATGGTGCCAGCGCGCTGCCCGGGACTTTGTGCCATGCTGGCACTGACCCTCCTCTTGGGATGCGGCGTGGCTCTTTGCCTCGGCCAGAACGATACGGAGCCCATCGTGCTGGAAGGGAAGTGTCTGGTGGTGTGCGACTCAAACCCTTCTTCGGACGGAGCTGTCACCTCCTCACTCGGCATATCTGTCCGCTCCGCCGGCGCAAAGGTGGCTTTTTCTGCCGTGCGTGGAACCAACCATGAGCCGTCAGAGATGAGCAACACGTCCATGACCATCTATTTTGACCAGGTCAGGTGTCCGCACACATTTGCCAGTAACACAGTCAGCACTCTTCATCAATCTTAATCTGTCCTTCAGTTTAGAGTTCATACTGTTTTGGTTATTTTTTTGTTTTTGTCTAACACTTTCATTTGCTGTGGGCGTTGGTAACATGAACTTGTTAAACGTGATGTTGCATTGATTTCCTCTCACTACTCAAGCTCTGTGTAATCTAAGCACTAAAACTCCCTAAACTTAACAGAATGTTGTTTTCTTTTGGGTATGGCTGATTTAATGCTGTGCGTAATTGACGTAATTTGGAAATGTGGTGCCAACATTACGGATCGCATGCAAGATCATATATCATATATGCGTTTTAGGCCTTGGCCGAATTAAGATATGTGGTGTGTTGCTATTGGCTGGACGTTCCCATTTTTGGACAGTGGCCTATTAGTTCTTACGCATCAAATTGGGAACCATTCCAACCCAAACTGCGACTGAAGTGCAGACTACAGCATTTGGCATTTTAGAAACCTGGATATATGATGTATTTGCTGCTCTACTGTTACTGGGGATAACAGGGACAATTTGCATTCCTGTAAAACCAGATATGATATAAAGTAACGCATTCACCTGGAATAATACAGCGCTCTCTCATTGTGCGCCTTTTTTGGTCACAGGTTTTAGTGAACATCGGCAACCATTTCGATCTCAAAGCAAGTGTTTTCCAGGCACCAAGGAGGGGAATATATAGTTTCAGCTTTCACGTGGTGAAGGTCTACAACAGACAAACCATACAGGTGAGCGATGAGCCAATATTTGGTCTTTTGATCTGCTCTAATTTCAGCGCGCCGGCGAAATTGAATGAGACAAAACAATGAGCTTGCTTTCCCCCTCCCTCGCACCCTATAGGTGAACCTGATGCAGAATGATTACCCGGTTATATCAGCATTTGCCGGTGACCAGGACGTTACGAGAGAGGCGGCCAGCAACGGAGTACTGCTGATGGTTGAACGGGAGGACCGGGTCTATCTGAAGCTGGAACGGGGCACCCTCATGGGCGGATGGAAATACTCCACCTTCTCAGGCTTTCTAGTCTTTCCTCTATAATCTAATAATCTGCGATGACCCACGTCGCACGGGACTCTCCTTAGGTCGAGGAACAAAAAACATGCCGTTTATTTTGAACTTTAAAAACTGTCAGCCAAGGAAGCCGACGAATATCTGTATACCTACACTCGTCCACTATCTAGTCAAATATGAACGTTTCCTTGGAGTTTCATATACCCAAATCCATCAGTCAACTTTAACGCAGTCTGGATGATTAAACGTATTGATCGGCCTGTGACGTGTGCTTGTCGGTTATTTGGATTTTTCTCGCTTGGAAAACAAACTTTGCCAACAGACAAACAGGTGTACCCTGGCAAAATGGACAAGGGAGGAGATGATAAGTGGAAGAACTTATGTCCTGGACAGGCCGAGTGTGTTATGCTCTATTTTGTGTTTGTATAGCCTTAAAGAATATGGTTTCCGTCCAAGTGAGGTATATGGAATTATGGACATCCAGAGAAGAAGTGCTTTCACGCCCAAGGCATTTTTTGCACGAATGGAAGTTTATTCTTTTTTTTTTTGTTTTGTGCTGTCCATGGTGTTGCGTTTGGATGCTGAACATATTGAAAATAAGCCAAATGTAGGCCGCCTACTATTCAGAGTTTATTAAAAGAGAAAAAAAGGCGACATATTTCAGCCACCGGAGACAACTTAGTGCCCTTTTATTTAAAAAAAAATTCTCTAATTTATAAAGTACATATTCACATTATTGTGTGTTCTACATTTCGGATCTGCGTAGCTTTGACTGATTTAATGTTCAGTGACGTTGCTCACCAAATGTACATTGTGGAAATAATAGAAGAATCCCTATATGTCCCGCTTAATAAAATATATTGTATTGTATAGGCTAAGCGCATCTATCACTTTTTATTCATATGACTTTGCATTCACGAAAAATAGAGTGAACAAAAAAAATCCTGCCTGTAATAGAAGTGAGAGTTTGTAAATCATGCCATACTGCTCTACTGTTACAACCGTTTATAACATCGCGGATAGCAACGCCAGTGTCGACTCTTACCCAATGCGCTTCAGTCCCTGTCCGAGGTGCTGTACTTTCTTCAATTACTCAATTCAAAAATATTGTTATTACTGTACTTTAGGCTACTCACCGGGAGTAGTAGTTCGTCACACTACTGACGAAAGCGAATCAAAGGATGAAGGTGGAATTAAACTTTTGGGTAATTCAACTTTAATATGATATTTAGAGGCAACGGCCTACCCTTTCTTTTTTGTTGATCGGTAACTATAATATTATTACTGATATCGAGCTAGGTTTTCGTTACCCTACTCTGCGAACTGGGAAAAGTAGTAACTTCACTGTAACGCGCTACTGAGTATCGCCTTACCCACACAGCACTAGAGATGAGATACAGCCGCTGGACCTTCGAGCATCTTCACGCAGCGCAGGACGAGAAAAAAGGCTGAGAACCTTTTTCTCTCAGAGCAGACACAACTCTCATAGAATAACGATTAATTGTTTTTTGCTGGTGAATTAGATATAGTGAAGATTAATATGATAAAGGTAGAAAAAATAGCCTACACTATAGTTACACAAGCGCAAAGTTCCTCCCACCTCACCACGGTATCTAAATGTGTTTTTGTGTTTTTTAATTGCGATATAATGGGAAGGCAGAGACAATAAGACATTGTTTTGGTCATACTGGGGAAAATCAACCCTTCAGGACATTTCACCCACACACATGGCCCCCACCCTCTCTATCTCTCACACACATTCACACACATTCACACACACACACACACACACACACACACACACACAGTCATGGTCTCCCCATCCAAGGCCACTTCTGTACCGAGATGAGAGATATTGCTTTTAATTTTGAACAATTCAACCTAACCTTGTACAAATGTCCTCTTCAATCTTTTACTTAATGAATTTATAGAATGCTGTCACAGTATCAGACCGTATGGCACATGGCTGAAGTGAAGCAAGATAGTTTTTTTTTTCTCCGTCTCATAAGGACCTAGAGTAAAATATTTTACCAAAGATAATTCATCCAGTGCTCAAATAACTTTAGATACAGTTCTCAGATGAATAAAGCAGGATTCTATTGGACACATATAGTCTACTGCAGTTTGTCCAGAAACTGGGTTAAGATTGCAGGTTTAGGGAATGAATAGTTACAGTACTCACTTACACAGGTCAAGAGTGTTGTCTAATGTAACATTATTGGCTCAAAGAGCAAACTTAGTGAAGAGTGAAGAGAAATATATTTTGTGGTTCTTTATGGATCTTATATTACCCATTTTTTTGTACTTCACGTTGCCATTTCAGCTCTAGGGATACTGTCGAGTGCACAGGAGGTCCACATCTTTCAACTTCCTTTAAGAAAGCTGAGCTGTGGTCTACTGACAAATGTCCTTGTCTCAACACATACGTCTGTCAGGGGATTTTTTTCTGCTCTGATTGAAAAAATTCATGACAGGTGAAAACTGTCAGAAAGCTAGCTTTTTAAATACTGTATGTGAAATGACTAAAAATGGATGTCATGAAATTTGATTTGTTTGACCTGGGAAATGTGTGAATCATCTGCTATTAGAGCAATTCTATGAATTCAATCAGTTTCCATTAAAACTGTACTATTCTCACTCAAAAGCCTCATAAGGGGTACAACAGATTTCACCATTTAATTAGGCAGGGTGGGTCACCCTATCAGGAGGAGGAGTTGCCAACTGGCCTAAAAACAAAATGTGTACTGGTTTAAGGGGAGTTTTAGTGTTGCATGATGTCTAAATGCCATTTCAAAGGCCTTTTCACCCAAGCAAGAAGAAAATCAGTGGAAATAGTTGGTGTGCAGAATATTACAAGTTTAGTTTGACAGATTACCATTCTCACTTCAACATAGCTATAGAATTTTGGTTTTGCGCAAGAAAGGTGTAGAAGCTGTAACACCAGCTATTCACTGAAGATGGCTCTTCAGTGAATAGATGTAGACCCTCTGATTGGTTGTTGGCATGAAATCCTCAGTGTCAGAATGTCATGCAGAGGAAATACCCAGTCTAAACACAAAGACAACACAAAACCATTAATATCTAAATAATCACTGGAGAAGCAAAACTTTTTTAAGCGATGTAGAAAATCTGCGGCAGCTGACACCTTGCTAGAACACTCAATGATAATCCTTACACTGTTGAAACACATCCTATCATTGCACTGTGAAAACAAAAGAAAACAGATACACATTTTGTTCATTGTTTGTTCATTTGGATCAAGAATGAAAGCCAACAGCTGTTGGGATAGGAAAGCATTTGCATTTCTAGTTATCAGTACCTTACATATGAGCATGTAGAAACTTGAGTTTGCTTGCTCTTGCGTCTTTCACATTGATATCCGCAATAATTTTGTAATACCTTCATCTTTTGTGGTACAGAACACAACAGCTGAGAACAAAGCTGAAAGGCCTGCTGATGGCCTGCTGATGCCAGCAATAACACTGCACTAAGCAGTATCAACTGCCAGCAAATCAGTCAGCTAATGGAGATAGCATGTCAAACAATTAATCAGTCAACAAACCAAATGACAACTAAAATAAAACACCTTTTGGCTATGGCATGTTATTAAATAAATTGTACTAAATCTATCATAATAAATCTATTCTTGCATGGATAATTCATAATTAGACTTTCATTCATGGAAATCTGCAGTGCAGGAAGAGTTGATCATATACTGTTACTTATCATAATGGGCACATTATATCCAAACATTAATAAGTTAATACTCCCACTACCACACCATATTACACACAGTTAAACTTTCTGATGCCACTTTTCGTCTCTGATGTAGTAAAACACCTAATGATCCCAAAATTGGAATCATCATTGCACCTAATTCATTGAGAGTTTTTGTTTTTTGTTGGTAGCGGCAGATACAGGATCATCAACATTTATAAACAATGTCGGAGCGTAAACCCACCATGTGTCCGCCTCCAAAGTACAAAAGTACAATTCATCTTAAAATAAGGGGGGCACTTTTATGGAGGCACAGATGGCATTCTACTGGGCTTTGTGGGCTACAAACACATAATTATAAAAATGGTAGTTACCATTAAAAAGGCCTGAACTCATATGGCCTTTTAGCTTTTTAGAGAGATCTTTGTTCTTTTTTCGTCTCTTGAAAGATTGTCTCCGTGATACACATCCTTTGAGGATTGGTCCTTTTATTCATATGACTCCAGGACACAGCACACCCAGTAAGATCATAGACTGGCTTCACCAGGGGCCCTCACATCATGAGGCGCTGCAGTGCTCTATGCATTAGAGTCTAAATTATGTAACAGAGTCGTCAGAGGGATATCATCTTTGGTTCCAGACTCGTGAGGAATGTCAGCCATTCATCAATCGGGTGATTTGGTGTGTGAACACACATACACACAAATGTACATGCATACACACACACACAAACACATATATCACAGAGAGACAAGTTTAATGCTTGTTCATTCAGCCTTGAACACAGTTGCTCATATTTACAAACATCTAAACATTTTCCAACCGCTGTAGAAAAACATTGAAACCATTTTAGCAATACGAATTAAAGTCTTCTGGTCTTGAGTTGAAAGCTGTCATCTGAAGATCAACACAACTTTGATATTTATCGCAGTTAGTCTTTTAGTCTCTAAACATTTAATTACATTGTCGTGCATATCTTCAGTGGGAGATTTGTTACATTTTAGCATGGATTATAGTTGGCAGGTAAAGTGTCATTTTTTTCTCACATTTTTCAAGTTAACAAGGGGGATTCATTTATAATGTTTGCAAATAAGAGAAACTGCCATCCCCCGCCTTTCATCAAAACATTTCCTCCGTATTTTTCATTTATTTACTGTAAAAAAGGAGCGCTACAAATTTAACCTTCCTCTTGCATGATGCAGAAATAGACTTATTCCTAATTCTTCTCCCTGCCTCTTGCACCATATACTAATGTTGGCTCAGTACCTCTACCTCTAACCAAGCCACATATTTCCACACCTTTTGCATTCCCTGATATAAAACACCATAGGACCTAATTATCTGTAAAATGTGTCATAACATAGTGGTTCTGTAATATTGGTCTATCAACAGCGTGTGGATTTAGCTTCATACTGAGGCCTTACCTTTCCTCACACTACAAAAAGACCATCTTAACATGTTGTTTAGTCTCATAGTCTTAAATCTTATTTTTCTTTTTTTTTTCAGGTGACAAATTCTGTCAATGGTGTATAACAATTCCACTTGCTTTCAATGCAGATTCACTTGTTTCAGGAATTTTCTTGAAACAGCTGGCAATATCTTGAAACATGGCAGCATAAGGTGGATCACTACACTAGTATTAAGAAAATGACAAATGATTCAAGAAAATTCTCGAAACAAGTTGATTGGCATCATTAACAAATGCAATTATCTCACCCACTGATAGTTTGTTCACTTGTTTTAAGAAAGATTTTATGTATTAGATTAAATGACTTATTAAGATTGATATTTTTGGCAAAGTAGCCTTGCTTCATACCACAAACATCACTTAAAATCTGAAGAATTTCACATGCAGACTTTGGTAATGCCACAGACTGTGGCTAAACATGACCTCCCTTCCATCCTCAGAAATGTTTCCTGTTTCAGTGAGAAGCACTCTTCTTAAACCTTTGCAGCCTGTGACTCAAATGAGAAATGTAGTCTCCTGTTCTGGGGCCTAAGTTCATGAAAACATACTGTTACTCCTGGCATGTAGGGACCCATGAAAAAAGAGGCTCATGACCCGTTTTGGGTCCCGACCCATAATTTAAGAATTCAGGAGTTATTGAGTACTTTGAGCACTTTTCTGTACTTACTACTTCTGGGACCCACAAGCAGCCATATAAACAGAAGGGCTGCTGAGCTCTGTAGTGTAGACATCAGCCCCAGATTCACAAAGTCTCTCTAACTAGATTTTTAAAGGGTGGTCACTTTGACTAATGGAACAAAGTTTTGTATTTCTTTCTAAATATTTTCTTTCAAATGCTGCCAGGATTTACTTCCAAAGCTCTGTGTGTTCTTCCATTGGAAACCTGGACATGCATTATATCTTGCTCAAGAGACCCTCAGTGCCATTGGAGAGACACCCTAACAACCGTTTAAAACCTTTTTTGTGATTGCTGATGAGCCAAACATGTTAGTATGCATGCAAAAATTCACCCACAAATGGTGTCTTTTACCACTGAATCATTTTCTTCCACTCCCAGTCCCTGTTACGGGTGAAATTGCCTTAAGTGTGATTGTGAGTGCGAATAAGCATTTCACAGCACTATTTTTATTCAGGCTGTTACCAGGCAAACCTACAGGCAGTTGCTTTTGGGTCTGAAATGACGCTTAGGGGCCCACTCAATTTAATATCTAATGTGGCGACAAGTTAAAAGGAAATGCATACTGAATTTATCACCGGTTTTAATGGGCCAACCCTTTTTATATCATTTTTAAAACCTCTTTCCATAGGTTTCCCTCCAAATGGGCTCTGCTAATTTCATGGCCTAAAGTAATGACAGCATTTTGTCGGCAAAGCCATAACCACCTGTGCCCTCTTCTGCTAAGGAATAAAAAAGAAGGTTTTAGCAAGGAGCAAATTGCTTCAATACATTGGAATGCTTTTCTTCAAATATTTAACATTCTTCATTCACAAGGCTGTAGCAGCATTATAACATCCTACATATGTTTGATATCCTTTGGAGTCGATAATTTCACCTAAGACTTTGCCACTGTAGTTAAGGTCGTGCACTGACCTAGCTAATTTGCACTTGAATAGAAAGACACTGATGCAAACGGAGAATACACCGAGAAGATAACATGTAGCGGTGGCTTGTTAATAATGCATTTGTTTGCCAAACAAATAAATAGACGCATAACACAGACAAACATCAGTCACAGAACCGCCTCTGTGAACAGGCCCATCCCTGAAGAAAACGGGGGAGAGGAAAAAGAGAGAGAAAGTCTGTTTATTCCTTCTGCCACTGCCTGCAATATCCATACTGCTGAAACACACAATTCCCTAAAGAAAATACACCCCCGTCCAAGCCCACCCCTCAGTACTCCCACAATAGAGACAGTAGGCTATGCAGAGCCAGGCAACCCAGGCTCATATGAACAACTCCTTGATGTGATGGTTCCAATGCATCATCTGTCTACACATTAGATTCAGGCACAGCAAGCTTGAGAGAAAGCATCCCTAGCACCTAACCAGTTTACTTCATTCATTAGAATGGGGAAAACTGTGGCTCAGCACAACAAGCCTTGGTAGCTGACAACACACACTGATATGTGAGTGGATCCTTTGGACAATGGCATGTGGAAACATACAAGCGTGTGCACCTGTGCACTTGCACACACACACACTGCACCAGCAGTAATAGGATTTTTTTTGTAGGTATAGGTGAGGGTTCTTGTTATAGGAATTTTATAGATCACTTGGAAAGGATATACCATTGGCTTTAATAAGGTTAGAATTCTTGCCCCTGTAACTGAAAACACTACAAAGGAAGGCAACTATTTGTTATATTTCTAATGATATCCCATACATAATTCAATATTTGGGGCATTTCTGCCACAGTTTAAGGGAGGACTGGGCAAGAATACAAAGCAGGTGTCACCTTTTAGTGTTTAGATTTTATTTATTTATTTATTTTGGATAGGCATCTTTATGAGAATAGTGAGAACCGTGTTCGTTTTCGCTCTGTGAGAATGTTAAAACACTCTAAATATATTCTTCACAATACAAAGATACATGACAATAGATACAATAAAGACATAAAGGAAAGAAAAACAAAACCCAAATCATAAACAGAGCTAAAACGTCAAACCATCAAAAGCACATCAAATGTTTCTCTAAAGCAGAAGCACTTCTTCAATCCTTCAATCCTTCAGTCACTGCTGCTCTAAATGTTGACAGAATTTAATTTGATAGTTTCCAGCAATTTATTCCATTTACCCAGCTCTACGAAGGCATGCAGAGTTCCCATAACTACTTGAAACCCGTTGATCTGCTCTGCTGTTCTACACTGAAAGAGCAATGTGAGGTAATATTTATTTACACCTCTCTGTAGTGCTTAATAGATAAACCATAGACAGTGCTTTTCTCTCCATACAGCAAGATATGGTACAGTTCAGCGACAGTACAAAATCTGTCCCTTGTAATATAGAGGAAGGATTAGCAGTACGAGGTACAATATATTGTCCATGTTGATTAGATCCCTGTGGACATAGTTGGCTATTTGTTTTCTGCTGTAATGTGTGAGTCACAGGCTTGTTCCCGGAGAACCTCAGTTGTATATTTATTTTTTGTTTGGCCATCTACATGTTTATTAAATTCACTCGTCAACAACAAATCCACATACTCTTTTGATTGTCTTTTGATTGTCACTATATTTATGGTCATCAGTGGACTTTTATTTGTTCCCCTGAGGATAATTGTTTATGATCATATACAATTACAATTTTGTAAAAAAAAAAAAAAAAAAAAAATTGTAAATCTGCTGTAAATTGGAGAATGCTTGGAGGCGGAGACCATCAAATTAAGAACTGCATTGTCAGCATAAAATGAATAACACCCTACAACCAGAGACACTGATATGTAGAGTAAATAAAACAGGACCGAAAGCCAAGAAGTGGTAACAAGATGCCATATGATTATTTCAGATGATCCAGTAAGGTTGGCTCTGGTGACAGAACTGAGCAGACTGCACAAGTCTTGCTGATGGTTGTTCAGCAACTAACAAGATAGTCAGCTAGCAAGATGAAGTAGAGGTGTTGCTCACAGCTGTTTCACAAACTCTGACATGCACTGTGGCCATCATACACTGTAGTTAACATATACCGTACATACGGTATGTTGGAAACAAGCTGCAGTAGAAAGTGTGCCTTAGGATGTGGACAACTGTATGTAGGCTTCATAATTCCCTTTCCTTAATAACCTGTTGCATTGGACTTGTGGATGATCACTTTTACCAGAACACCAGAGTTTCTCCACAGCCTCAGGCACCACCGGGGTCCTCGAGGAATGCTACAGGCATGTTTAAGGGCGAAAGAAGAGAGAGAACTCTGCAGTAGGCTAGAGAGTTGAGGCTGATCTGCGATCAATATGCCACAGTGAGAAGAGAAATTCATCTCTCTGTCAATAATCACCTTCATTTCTCCCTACCTGACAAGGGATCATCCTCGAGACTTGAGAAGGGAATAAGCAGAGATGGGGAGATCATTTTGAAAATGTAACACCTGTTTAAAACTGTATTCAGTAACACTGTTCAGTGGAACACTCAAGCTCAATAACATGATCTTACTTTCATTTACCTTTGGTTACTTTGCCTCTGAAATCCAAAATATAAAGTTACTGTAAAATAATAATAATGAAACATTTTAATTTACAGACAATAATTTGAATGGTGGTATCATCATCATCTACAACGAGTGCCAAACCTTATTGCAAAATGTGTATGTGTGTATGTGTAAACCTTTATAATATCACAATCTAAATTTTCCTTTCAAACATGTAGTGACCTAATGAGTAAACATTTTCCTTAAAAGATAAAAAAAAAAGTAAAAAAAGATCTAGTCAAATGATCATTTTACATTTTTTAGATGTGACAGATTTCACTCACCATTTTTTGTAATGTGATTACTGTTATCCCATACATAATATGTTATATGGTTACTTTGTGTGCTCTATTGCTAACAGAAGAGCCTCTTGTTGGAGGCTTGAGAGTGCGTTGGCTCAGGCAACATGTTTAAAGGATGCGCTAGATCCAGTCCACTTTGGGGAGGACCTTGTGTGGGATCAATGCTGGCATGCTGATGAGCTTTGCGCAGGTGTTGCCAGAGGCACCGTGATAATGGTCAGAGCATGCAGAATCAGACCAGGAGCAGTAATGGTCCATTGCAGGAATGAAATACGCACAAAACCACACACACACACACACACATGCACACAAACACACACACACACACATACAGTACATGCACACACATACACACAACACAGACTCATTATTGGTAAGATCATACTTAGGGGTGAAAGGTCAGAAGCATCTTCTCTGTCCAGGAAATTAAACAGCCATCCTGACTGGCCCCAGGATTGCAACTCTGGAGAGCAGAATCCTCCCAACAAAGCACAAATATGTGTATAATCTCTAATGTAAACTGTACAATTCCATGCTGAATTCTAGCATTTTGAATACTTTAATATTTAGTGTAGTGAATAAAACTTAATTCAGAATTATTTAAAACCATTTAGAATTACATGACAGAGGAGCAGCAAAATGCTTAGAAAATCCATTTTGCTCTGGTGCTGGTGTCTGGTTTGTGTTGAGATTTGCCCAATCAAAGTGTCTCCCCATCCACCCTGCCCCAGTTCTGGAATAGTCTCCATCTGGTTTGACAATCTGTTTTGATGGAAATCAGTTGTTTTTTCTCTTCTTTTATCTCCTCTCTTTCTGCTCTTGCGGGTCTACTTGAAGTTTCCCAGCGATCCTGGCTCAGATGAAACTTGATCACAGCCTCTCCAGCATTGCCATGAACGCATGCAGTGCTTGCCCACCCAGAGGAATAGGGCCTTGTACAGTAGGATCCAATACATTCTACCAAAAAGTCTGAGATTATTAGGATGGCTGTTTAAGTGTTAGGTTTCTGTCCATGCCACTGTAAGATGAGGCTTTTTTATCATCTGTTAAATAATGGCCTTGCAGATCTTTACAGGAACTGGCTGATGTGCTGTGTTTCCTTTTCTTCTATTCTCACTTCTCTGAGATACAAATGGACCTAATTGATTTCTCAAGTAGCTCAGTGATTGATACGCTAGCTTCAGGTCTCACAAAGAGGGACATTTAAAATAATCTCACTTTTAATCTCAATTTCACTAAGTGATCCCCAAATTAAAAACCACTAGACTGAATTACATTAGAATGCACATTTCAGTGTTTTTCAGTGATAAACCTAAAAACCAAACACATAGAAATTAGTAGCTCATTCTTAGGAACAATAAGTTAAAGCATCTAAAACAATGCTATCTTTCAGCTGGCAGGAAAGTTTTATCAGTACCACATACCTTTGGATGTCAGTGTTGAAAGAGTAAACACAGTTAAGAGAGTCAGCAAGAAAACAAGAGAGAGGAGTTGACTCCCCTCACTGCCCCTCCTCCTCTCTCTCTATGGAATAACTTGTGACTACCATCACAAACTCTGTCAACAACTGCCAATGCATCTTCAGACGGTAAACCATGATCAATGTGGAGAGACTGTACTCAGGCAGAGAGGAGAAGAAGCAGAAAAAACATGTTTTTTTTTCCTAGGCATTGTGAATATTCTTTTGTGTCCTGCCTTCCTACTCTTGCCTTTCATATCACAAAGTTTTGGAGTGTTTTTAAATGCAAAGATGGTGTGCTTTTTCTACTCCCAGAGTGCATTCCCATCCCAACACACTCTCTTTGTCTCTCTGTCTGTCTCTCTCTCTCTCTCCTTACTTTCACTCTCTATACTTCTTGATTTCTATCTCCCACAGGTTCACCCGGTGATACCAGTGCCTCAACACTTTTTTCTTCCCTCCTTCCCATCTCTGCACATATCATTTTTGCTTCTGACTTTACTTCAAAGAGGTTTAAGAGAAGTGGTTCTACCTTTCCAGTCTTTTATCTGAATGTGCATGAGCAGGATACAGCCTGCTACTTAGACTGAGTCTTGGCTTCTACACTGATAGAGCAAAAAGCCTCACAATCTATAGCTGTCAAACAATGCTTTAGCACACGGAAATGCTTATGCACAGCACACACTTACACACACATGCACGTGACTATGCACAGACTAAAACCTCTCCAGAAGCATATTTCTCACATTCATTCCCATGCCTTTCACATATCCTAAGGGAATGTAAAGGCAGCCTCCCTTTAGTCATTTCCACCCTGCTTTAAGCCCTGTGTCCTGTAGAACAGAGGCATGAAGGATGATAACGCACCACACATGAACCTTAAAACATGTCCTACATCAAAAGCTGTGCCTGTTCTGTGCTGAACCCCTTAGACTCACAACAGAAAAAGCTGTTCAGTGAGGGTTGGGCAGAAAGGAATGAAAAGAACACTTGATCCATGTTAGATGGTGTGGGCTGTGTGTTTAATCCGTGCCAAAGACTATACACTATATTCAGATACATTTCACACTACTAAGGTTTATAGGGCGGTGCTGTGCTCCCCCTCCCCCCCCATACACACACTCTTACACCCCACTTCCTCCTTCATTGGCTGTCTCAGGTGCTCCCACATGTATGTAATTTAATAATGTACAAAGGACATGGGAAGAAAGGAAGTCCTTGTGACCACTCCCAGCACCCCCAGGCTGCTGTTCTTCTACAGCGATTGCACTTCCTTTGCTTCACAATGTGTGTGATGTTATTCTTTACTCCTCTGCTGTATAGGCTGTTTCTGCTCAACAGTGCCCTGGTGAATCAAATCAGGAGATTATAAGAACATTCAAACAGACCAAATTGGCTTCCAGGAGAGCTTAAATCAATCTAAACTGAAAATTCTAGGGAAAGAAGCCTTGGGATATTTGGAAAAAAGGATCTAGGCGGGGGGGGAGAGCAAACCAAGGCTGTTTTGGGTAATACGAGCGTGAAATGCCACAGCATCAATTACTGAATGATTGAGGGAAATCCAACTGTGTGTGTGCTGCCATTCAGCAGGAGAGAGGGGGATATAATGGATAAACAGTGATTATACCGAGTCCTCCAGATTGAGAATGTTCATATTTACAGTGTGACACTGGGACAACAACAGCTGTATTACTGCCTGTCAGTTATGCAATATGTATTTCATTGCAGCATGTCTCCAATTATCTCATTTCTATATGATTTCTGTATGCCAACTGCTACATAACAAATGCTCATCAGGAAAATTAGATTAATACAGTCAATGTGGACATATGCAAGCTGATAGATGAATTATTTCAGTAACACCATCATCTACAGCTATCATTACATTCTGTTTAGTTTTAACTTCAGGACAATGTAACAACGAGAGAGACTCATTTACTCATCAACTTTGAATGACGATCAAACTAATTGACCTGTGCTAAGGCTAAACCAAATCCTGGAGTGACTGTAACTGTCATGGAACCATATACCGAAATTCTGCCACCGCTCTCTCTCTCTCTCTCTCTCTCTCTGTCTATCCCCCTCTCTTAGTTAAGCTCGCTAAGTGATAGGCTATGGCATGGGCTTCTCCATTCAAAAGACAGGTGCATCATTAGGGAGCTGAAGAGAGCAGTTCCTGCCCCCAGGGAAGGGATGACAGTTCGTCACCGCCCTGGGGCTTACCTTACTTTGGACTATGGAAATCAAAGGGGGTGCTGAGAAATTTGAATAGAATGGGATGAAATACTTTCACACCTTTTATGCCATCCAATAATCATTCAGTGAGAAGAGAGCTGCTGGAAGAGGGGTAAAAAAAAAAAGCTCATATAATTTTGATGAATCATTTAGGGAGGGCCAGAGCTTTTCACAGTCACAGCGTGTTTGAGTATGTCGAGAGTAAACAATGTGAAATGACCAAGCATGACTATGGAAGAGCAAACATATCGATAATTCACAAGACCTTTAATTCCGCTGACAGACACCCCTGAAATACTGTTGAAAGATGATGTTAGACTCTATGATAATCCATATATTAGTATACCACAGCTCAGCATTGATCCATGCAACATACAATGCAGAGGCAGACTTATTTGAAAATGAGCACACCATTTGATTTGAGGTCTGTCTTGAGTTAAAGTGGTTGAGTGTCTTTCTGAAACTTTGTGGTAACCTTGTTCTGGCAGTGCCATAGTTTTGCTTAAGCTTCTGTAAAGTACAGTACTGATCTGCAGCTATTCATACCAAACTAAGGCTTTCATTCTGATTGAACTGCAGCACCACAGAGAGCACAACTTTGGATCACAGACCCTGAATCACTTCACTATTGTACAGCTCCACTCACTCCAATTACTCAAAGCACTTAGGAGAGAGGCTCATACATATGTGAATATATATGAAGTGAGACTGAGTGCATATACTGTATTTACTCTCAAAATGCCAATCTCTCTATGCATGCACTCACAAACATACCTATACACATGCACACACACTAATTAAGCAAGTCAACAATGGTAGTGCAAAAGCTGCAGGCATATGGCTACAAAGGTGCCTATCCTGCACCACAGTTTCTTGATTTGAAACATTATTCACTGAAACAGTGGGGATTAAAGGACCCCCCACAGTGCAATCCATTTTGGCTCCTGAACAGAAATGTGTTATCTGGGTGGTGTTCAGCCTATCTATGCACATGGGAATCAATGCTAATTGGCCAGCCTACCAACCAGTGAAGTGGAACACAGCTTCCTGAACACATCATGCCTTGTTTGTTAGTGAGTAAATCCAAATGCTACCATGGATGCTGTGGAGTCTGCTGGCAGCCCCAGGCTCTGACAAGGGAGTTTAACCTGTAATTTCCTATGTACAGGGACCACACTGGTCAAGGGGAAGCAGTGAATCTACTGACTGGAGGTTGTGGAGAGAGACATCTCCCACCGGCTCATCCGCTTCTGCACAAATAGAGAAATCTCAATTCCCTGGCATTCCATTCATCTCAATTTGTTTGTATGCTGTTTCCATGGAAAACCTCTTTGCATGTTAGTCATGTGCACATACTAACTGCCACAAAACACAGTAAGAAAAAGACATCTCCAAATTATTATGTGGTAGGCAGTGGAAGTGCTGGAAGCTCCTTCTGTGTGGTGGCTGGTGTGGGGATGGCAAATGCCCCCATTTAATATGTAGTGATTCTTTATGTGGCATTTTGCCTCCTCCTGTTGTCTCGCCTCCCTTATTAACATGCTCTTAAATTCCCTTTGTTCTCTCAAGTGCTCATTAAAGAATACAGTGCCTTCTGATGTCTATAGTTTTACATAATTAGAACCCAAGAGGGTTCCACATGTGCACTAAAGTTCTCCATTTGTTTTAGACTGCATTAGAGGAGCAATTTGTTTAATTTCTCTGGAGTTTAACCTTGCTGACTGTGATGGAAAAGCACCTGCAAACCGTGTGTTCAGGTAGATCACTGGTGAGAAAATATTGCTTGTGAATGTTGTCTTTCTTGTGGTGTCTGTGACGGAGTGTTGTTCTATAGTCAAGGCACATACAGAAACTCAAACTTTATTAAACAGAAAAAAGAAAAATCCCAGGAAAAACTCATCACAGTACTGGCGACCATGGTTGATTGTGAAGTGATCTCTGGGAAGTGCAGCGCAAAAACACCACAACAATGACCACTCATCACCAAAGGTATTGCCAAAATCAAAAAAAAGGAAGCTATCATAGGTGGCAATGCAGGGCAACCATGATGTTTGAAACCAAGGAGACATATTTTGTTAGAATCCATTCTTCACGACCAGGCATAAAATGGCCTCCAACTCGTGTTTTTCCTCCGATTAGCCCCTATGCAGCACCACCTCAGTGTCTGTCACCACAGTCCCTGAGTCATACTCCTTCCAGCTGCCAGCCTCATCCAGTGCTACAAGGGGAGCTTGGCAGATACCTCCCCCAGGAGTCATTCGCTTCCTGGGCCAACATCATAGACATGCTTCCTGGTAACCCCCCCATGCCAGAAGAAGCAGACAAGTGGGGTTTGTTCCCATGTTTGTCCCTCTTCTCGTCTCTTCTCTTCTCTTCTCTTTTCTTCTCTTCTCTTCCCTTCTCGTGCTGCAGCTGGTGCAATGAGAGCAACATTTGGCACTGTTTGCCATACTATTGTTGGCACCAACATGGGGGACAAGGACTGAGAATTTATTCAAAGCCCCCTCAGCTATTCAGCTTTGCCATACATCCTCTACTGAGTACTGCGTACCCAAGATCCAAAATACCCAAACCATTTTTTGTCCTTCCTTGTCTTACAGCTCTCTGCTAGGCTAAGGTTGAGAGCAATGTGTGTGTGTGTGTGTGTGTGCGTGCGTGTGCACGTCTTGAGTGTAACGTGCATGTGTGTGGGGCTGGCGAATGGAGAATGTGATGTGAAGGCAGGGCGGGCAGGGCTTGATGTGGTGTTCCAAAGTGAGTGGCCCACTGAGGGAAACAATAAAGCACGAATGGCAGGAACAGATGGCCCTCTTTATTGTCCTCTGAAATGCACACACTGAATATCTTTGCTAGGTGGGTGGTGTTATTATATATTTACTTTCTCCCTCCTGTCGCTCTCCCTGCTTATAGCTCTTATGACTGGCACCCACCCACATTTAACACTAAAAGGCCTGCTTTAGGGCTGAATCCAGATGTTTTTTATGTGTTACCTAATACTTAATAGGGGGTGACACAGACAGGTGACAAGGTGCAGCACAACTGTCCAGGTAGTTGGGTAAGAGTCAACATGTAAGGCGTCAACATGTAAAACATACTGTAAAAGCATGAGTGCAACATCACATATTACCATTGATATCAGGGGAAAGTCCATCTCTTAATGTAACCATGCACCATGTCTCTCTCTAAATGATACTGAAAGCCATCTAATAAAAAGTGTTACAGACAGCTTTGATTCGGATTAGGGAGATTACTGGCTCAATCTCACCGTTATTGAGTCCTTTTCATAGATTCCTTCCATTTCACTGCATAGTCTAATGCGAGGAGCCCTGAACCATGTAGAGATTTTCCACGGTGAGATTTCAAAAGAAGACCTTGACACAAACACTTTCCTGAAGCTCTGCCCTCATAGCCCACTCTCACACTGCATTTTGTTCCATCATTAACTCTCAATGTCTCATTTCTCTCTCTTACTTCTCCTTACTCCCTTGTCTTCTCTCTGCTTTGTCTTTTCTTTTCCAGCTCTTTCCTGCATCACAACCTTGCTCCCTACTGCTCTGTATTTCTTCCCATCTCTCTCTCTCTCCCCCTCCCTCTTTTTCTTCCACAATCTCTTCCCCTCCTATCTCACATGCTCTCTCATTGCCCCTTGCTATTTCCCACTTCACTCTTTCTCCCTCCCCCTCTTTCGACACCCGCCCCTGCTCTTTCCTCTCCATGACCATACTGTCGTGTACGCCCCAGTTTTTGCTGGGTTCATCGCTTCTCTCTCTGATAATTCCTCTGTATTAACTGGCTGGAGTTATTACCCGTTATATGAGACGTCTATGTTGAGAGCGCTTTATGAGATCCTGGTCCCCGTGGATAAGATGATGGAGTTGGTGAGTGCTGTCATCCCCCAGCCGTATAATGGCATCAGTTGGGAAATACACAATGCCATGGATTATTGATGGAGCCATAGCTGCACTTCTGCTGACAAATTCTTGGCCTGGGTTGAAGGGGCACATAATCCTGAAGAATATCTCTGCTAATATGGCCGCCCCCATGCAGTAACACCTCTGCACTCTCTTTGGGGTACTTTGGTTTCTCTCCTCCCCTGTGACAAATGATCAAGCATTCCCAGTGATTCAAATGAGAGGGTGAAGATTTATTCCAACAATAGGCTTTCCCACAACGTCTCACACAGCTGAATAGACTGTCTCACTACTGCTACTCCCAGTGCCAAAAGTATGATTGTATATCATGGATGGAAGCAAGTGAGAACTGAATAGAATTAGGAGGACATGCAGGTTTTAAAGCAGTATCATGAAAGCACATCTTACGTTCTCACAGGTAAATTCCTAGTACCGGAAGGTGACACAACAACATGGCACTGGAATGACATCTATGCTCATCAGTCCTGTGCTCCCTATAAATAGTGCAACACTATTCTCCTGGCTCTCATTATGTGCCTCCTCCCTCTCTGTTCTACACCCTGTCTGTTGCTCTGTGCTGGGACTGGGGCTCAACAGCGTTTAGCCGTGTGAAGGCCACAGGCTGCACTCTCAGTTGTGGCCTTGATCCTTGATCCCAGATGCCAAGATTACTCTCAGACATCTGGGGGAAGCAAGAGATGATAACTGATCAAATACAGATGGTTAACGCAACTTCACCAAGGGATCTATTCTACGGGTACAATAAAAGAGGTCTCTTTGGATGGTCAGAGGATATATCACAAGCTGTTGTGTGTGCATATGTGTGTGTGTGTTCCAATAACATCTACACTACACTCGCCGAGTATATTTGTGTAGCTGTTTGAGAGATTGTATGTGCATGAACAAACAAGCAACTTGTTGTGAACTGTCTTCATAGATCAACTCGAGACTCTACCCTCGGTAGCCATGTTGCTTTTCAGAGGAATATGAAATTACTATCACATTGAGGGAAATCAAAGTCTTGTTCTGCTGCGGTCCTCTGGGCAGCATTGTGCAGTATTGCTTTGGAAACAGGCCTAATTGGTATGTGTGGGCCAAACTCACCCCGCTGCCTGAAACTCGCTGGCTTCATGTTCACAACAATTGGATTTGGAATAGCTGCCCTAGATTGTTTGTGTTTTGCGGTTAGGGCCTATGTATGTAACATCAAGAGTGCAGTGCTAATCCCAGTCTCGCCTCTGCCTATCATATTGAAATGCATGAAGCTCGTAATTGCTTGAAGTCCATTGTTAATGTAGCCCATAGCACCAACCATGTATCTTTAAAAAGCAGTGGGTGGTTGTGGTCTGCAGAAGAAAATGGAGGCATATCAACTGAACAATTAGCTGTGGCTTGCATGTGACAGGCCATATTTCAGCTTGTTAGCTCGGCCTCTTGCCTGGCAGTGCACCAGAAAACCAAAGAAAAAGAAACATTAAGTCACCTATAATTTGCATTCCCACTGTCAGAATATGAAACAGACAGATGACAGCCTTGTGATTCATCCAGTACATCCACCATATCTACCTCCTGAACACTGATTGGCTCTGACACAGGGCCTTGCCTGCACCATGTAAGAAGAGCATGTGGTGGTATTGTCCCTAGTTAAAACCAGTGATGTCTCCATTACTGTGCTCAAAAGCAAGCATTAATACCTCGCCTTGATAGATAGGTAAGGAGTTTTTTCTTTGCATGTGTCCGCGTTCTGTAGCCTTGACCTTACTGTTGAACAATGGTAAGGGGGGCATGTTGAGTGAACGCTCCCCTGCCTACCACCTCTCACTGGATGCTGTAAATGCACAAAGTGTAAATGATTGGGAAGCATATTAACTCTCATTCTGTTGTTCAGCAGAACCCTAAGCACTGCTGGTAATGTGCATTGTGCTCACCTCCAACATGGAGGTTTGCCGAATTAGCTTGCGCCAGTTAGTTTTTTTTCCCAAACGTACCGTGGTGCAATATAAGAAGAGAGAGAATGTGATTACAAACAGTAAGCTATTGCCACGGGCACAATTAAAACTTTGCAGACGAGCATTTCTGATTGCAAATTGAATCAGGTATGGTGTTGGTGGGGCATGTAACTTGTTAATTGTTTAATTACAGAGCAGGAAGGCTTGCTACACAAGTATTAACTGAAATCTGCTCTAAATTCTCTGTCTCTCCCATGTGTACAGCATACATAGGGGGTAGCCCCTCAAATAGAAAAGAGCTCATCAGCTATTTGGAGCTGTGTGGGCTGTGTCTCATCATGATGGAAGAGCTTTAACAAATGGGTGCTCACTTCTCACGCCCCATAATGGTCTCCAAGATATATAATCTCACTGAATGTATTTGTTGCCATACTTGCAGTGATGGTGAGTGAATAGTTTTATTCATAGTCAGGCACTCATTCAAGAAATTGTACAAAAAATACTTACACAAAATGTTTGTCTTTTTATTGCAATAATATTGATAGATGTGAGAGTCAACACAATTTGAAATACATCTCTAAAATTAATGGTGGTTATTTTTTGTTGTGAATCTGTTCTCTGCAAGATAAGAACTTAATCTAGTTAACCATGTAGTGGCCCAAGGACTGTGAAGTGCACATCACCAATTACCACCATGACTTGCAGGTGTATTGCTTCATGCCACATGTTTCTGACAAAGTCATGAAAAAACAGCCCACGGCATGGACTCGCCACAAGGACAGCCTGTGTACACACACACTCGCACACACCTCATATCTCCGGAGGAAATGTTGCGATTTCTTAGTCAATGCCCTCGACGCCGCAAATCCTACAGGTCTTACTCAGAGCCAGTGTTCACTGTTGCTTGAGTAAATCAGAAGTGTTTTCTGACTGCAACTGCATTTGGCTTTGATTAAAGCAAAGCCACAGGCTAAAAGCTGTCCACATCCCTTTATGAGCATGCTTTCCTGACCTTTCTATTCAGCGAGTCTTCTTAGGACTGAGGACTTGACACAACATGACATGTTGCCAGGTCACTAAACATGGTTTTGCTGGAGATGAAACAGCAACAAGCCAAAAACAAATGGGAGATTTCATGTATACTCTGGTTTCTTTGCATCCATTATGTATAGCCAATGTCTTTGATTCAAACTGGCTATGTGTATTTTATTTTAAATTGTGTATATGTATATGTATGTATATTTTAAATAAATATATTGAAAATCTGACTTAAAACCACTGCTACAATAGCCCTTAGAGCCCTAACATCTGGTTTCCATTATGTTCCAATAGGCAAAGGTAGAAGAAACAAATTGCATTTACTTATATTGCCACAATTGAGTGGATTTTTCATTCATTCATTAAATTTACTTTTACTTAGGTATGTTTCCACTGAAGAAATATACTTTGCTACATTTTAAATTACATCCATCACAGAGAAACATTTTGCAGACTCTCTTTAACCCTCCTATTATCTTTGGGGTCAATTTGACCCCATTCAGTGTTTAACGTCTCTAAATAAATGATTGACATCACTTTTTTTGCTTCATATTGATTGACTTTTCCTAATTTAATGGGGACAACTGCGTAAACATAAAATGAACATGATGATATGTTTTCAATATCCTGTGCACATTTGGTACGCATCGGTGTTCTTTGGGGTCAATTTGACCCCAGGCTGTTTTAGCTGTATAAAACATTAACATTTTACACACATTTGTTTTGGCTGATACTGAGGTCACTGTCACATGCAATTTTATAATCTTCAAAAAACTTCCCTATGCTTTGGGGCCCTAACGTAACATAACCATACCTGTTGTAGTGCGAGAACTCCTGATAGTTCACACGTCATGGGGGAAGTCCTACGAGAACTTTGATTTGATTTGGTTCCCGTGAGGACATTGATAGTTCACACGACATGGGGGAGGGGCAAACATATAAAAGGCTTGCACAGCAGCCTTCTAAACCATTTCTCTTGGTGCTCTGTGTCCTCTCTCTTTATGCTCCATCTCAGTTGAAAATGACCTCTAAGCAAACGTTTTATGTCCATGAGGTTTTGTCACAGCTCTTTGACAGTGCAAGAGAATGAGACCCTTGGGGTTGACCCTCCAGTTGTTTCTCAACCACCAGCAGATTCTGTTCTGTCTCAGCCTCCAAGAGTGGACACGTTACCTTCCAAAAATGGAAAGTTATTATGGTCCCTCTCCCCACTTGAACAACAGGGTAGACTTAGTGCTGCTAATGTGATCAAAATGGTTCCAGGCCCCACCAGATACACAGTCAGCCATGTCCAAGACATAAAATCAGCATTTGAGCTCTTCATAACACCATCAATAGAAAAGGATATACTTGACAAACTTAGAGGGGAGGCGCATGTATGGGGACAGTTGGAAAGACTTGGATGTGACCCACTTGCAAGCCTACATTGGGTTGCTCATTTTGGCAGGAGTGTACAAGTCAAAAGGTGAAGCAACAGCAAGCCTTTGGAATGCTGACACTGGAAGGGCAATATTTCCAGCCACCATGTGTCTGAAGACATTCCACGTTTTCTCCCGTGTCATACGCTTTAATGACAGAGAAACAAGGCAGGGCCGATGAGAACATGGCAAACT
>OOFE01016759.1:7167-24485 GCA_900323365.1 Monocentris japonica
GGGGAGGGGATTGTTCAAAAATCTGTGATTGTATTATTGGTTGGAATTTTTATGTGTACCTTCCGGTACGCCATGAAAGAATCACTAAAAACAAGACATTTTCCAAGAAATAAAAGTAATGGGATTCTGATATATATGAGAAAATATAATTTTTTGTCATTTCATTCTGACAAATTCAGGCCTTTAAGTCCCAACCAGTGTGCCCTACATCCTTTCAACATAATAGCCATGGTGGGAGTCTAACTAAAAATATCACTGATTTCTTTGTCCTTGGCCTACTGAATTAGTTCCATCATCAGCATCTTCTCAGTGCCCTGTCAGACTGTCAGGTGGCAATGTGTGGCCCCAAACAGGCCCTGTGTCCAATACAATGGCCTCATTCATTTTATTTACCGTGGAAATATCACCCTCACCGCATCCTGCGCATACCAACATCTCCTGGGAAATACCAGGACACTGTGGGAATATTAACACCTCCTTGGAAAGTTGCCTACTGAACTGCAGATGAGTGGACTGAATGCATGGATGGATAGAATCAGTGCTCCAGAAATGACAACTGCTCTTGTAATACAAAGGGCGTGGCCTTTCAATTCCCCAGAGGAAAAAAAAACTGTTTTAATCTCCTTACTCCTCCGTTTTTATTACGCTTGATTGGTGAATGCCCCGACAACTTACTGAGAATAGAAAGAAAAGCCGTCGAGATAGCTTCGTCATAATCTGGCAGCAGGAATTATAGGATAGGCACAAAATGGACAGACACTACAAGATCTCTTTTTTTTTTTAAACAGATTTTACCCAGTGCTCTTCAGAAACAACCAGTTTCGAACACTCAATCAATTACACCCATTCTGTCCAGTTCATCCACTGAGCAGCCAACCACCCCACACAGAGAGAAACTTCAAATATGCACTATACTGCTCCCATCCTGAACACGGTCTGCCATAAGAGCTTTGCTCGTAAGGGCACCACAAACAGTAGTTGCTGAGGAAAGGGAGAGCATTCACGTCTTCTGCTCAGATTTTCCAAGCCAGTCTGGATTAAAACGGGTGAAGCCTGCTTCTCTTTAGGTCTCTTTGAACCAATTAAGCTTAGAAAAAACTGCCATCCGGTACAGATGCCAAACAACGTTTCCAGATGAGCATATTCTGAGAAAACGTATGATAAACAATATAACAGGAAAAAGCACAATCAAATTTAGCTTCAACTGCCCATATTTTAGAGGATTAGCATGAAAATCCAGCATCAAACCTTTTCTCTTGCACTCTTGGAGTGACCTCATTTCAAATGTTGATCCTCAAGTGGTTCAATAAATGTCTGCCCATTTTGGGTTGGGCATCAAAAAGACAACAACATACCTGCTGGTACAGCACCAACTATTGGTGTCAATTTCAAGGCATGGTATCAAAAAGCTTCAAAATGTTGGATTCCTACGACGGTATCGCAGGTCTTCTATTAGCCTGAGGGTGTTTATATTGAGAACAACAATTGTGCATGGTCTGATTCTATTTAGAAAAGCTTTGTTTGCAAAGATTGTTTGTATATATATTCCACAGAAAATAATCTACTTCTACACATTCAAAAAATAATGTTTTAGAACAGACATATTAGTATCAAAAACCATAACACCCAGCCATTAAGCCTCCAATCAGAATCAGCAAGGTGCATCCCAAATTGCATCAACATTGAATTTCTGTTCAAATCAATAAATTGATTTGATGTTTTTATTATTTCAGATGACTGGTAGATGTGGAGTTTTACTTGTGGAACAGCATCCTGTTTCACTGGTGCCCTCACATTCGAGCAGACTTCTCCATGTAAAAGGGAAGGTCAGTGTAGCTGAGCGTAGCCAAGCCTGATAGGGTCAAATATCACCCTCATAAGTGGAAACGTCCTCTTCGGCTTGACCTTATTTTAATTTGATCTGTCTGGTGTTGGAGCTGCTGTCACACTGTAAGTGATAGTTGATATTAATAATTTGTAAGATGAGGAAGTTTCAAAAGGAAGTCATGCTTCTGAGAACTCTGGCACAACGTGGTTCCTCATTATTTTACATCATGTTCACTGAAGTACTGAATAAACTAGAGATCTAGTTTATTGGAGACAAGGCATCTAATCCAGGAGAGACTTCCCCATGCATACAATAACATACAGGAGATTTGTTGCACTTCCTGACTAGTTTGTGAGTGCAATGAAGTAGTCAAGTCAAGTTTATTTGTATAGCAGCTTTCATACACAGAGGCAATTCAAAGTGCTTTACATGAGAGATTTAAAGAAGAACAAATAAAACATAGACATTTAAAAGAAAAACATAATAAAAAAACATAAGATAGGGCATTTGAACATACACCATACAATTCTGTAAAATATACTCAAAACATGACAATTTAGTCTGACTTTACTGTTTGCATTGGGGGGTGTGGGCATGTCTGCCATCACACCATAAATGGATAGATTCCTCTGGTGATATTACGTCCACATCGGGATGACCAAAGTCCCCTAAGGGCACTTTCATTTGGCTTAATGCCCAGATCCTCTGTCAAAATGTACCTCAGTGCACTATATTTATTTTATATTATATTATTATTTTTTGTTTTTTTTTCAAAATCAAGCCTATTTTTGGTCACCTTACTCACGCCTGCTGGAGTGAATGCTATGCAATTGAAATAGTTTCAATTCACATTTAATTCACTTCACTGGAGCGGTTTGAGCCGCTCCTTACCTGTCAACTTCAGGGAATATCCGGCCTCAGCCAATGAAACAGTCTCAGTCAGTTTTGGTTTGTATTCTTTTGGAATGCCTCTCGTGGTGATATCAGCAAGGTAGCGTGTATGACACATACGTTCCAAGCCGCGTAGAGGAAGAGGAAGAGGAAGTTTGTATGGCAACACCTCAGACACTGATTATCACTCAGAAAGGCATTTTGATTTGGTTTCTGTTCAACAGTAAAACCTCTTTCAAATTAGTATAAAACTAGAATAGAGCTAAAATCACAGAATGAAATCACATACAACATACAATTCTTTAAAATATATAAAAGTAGTGCACAGTATAGGTTTGTAGTTTAGCAGAATGCAGTGGTGAACAGAAATATTTTTAATCTAGATTTAAAAGTAGTTTGTGGGAGCGAGTCTCAGTTCTTCTGGAGGTTTCTTCCAACTATTTGTTGCATAGTAGCTAAACACTGCTTAACCCTGTTTGGTTTTAACTCGAGGAACAGTTAGCAGATGACCCAGATGACCTGAGGGGTCTAGAGGGTTCATACTGAGAGAACTGTCAGTACCCATTACTAAGCCTGATAACTATACATGATGTGTACAAATTGCGAAGCCTTTGTGCACATAATGTTCCATCTACAAACTAAATGACATGCCCTTGAACCTATAGATATGACATGTCATATGACTCCTTTAGTGCTCAAGTGTGAAACTACAGATTGCAGATCGATCTGTGTTACATTCTCATCTGACTGTTGCACCAGAACAGGAAGCCAACTTTTTGGTGTGCATGTCATAATGGCCAGTAAACCCCCAAATCCACTAGCCACTATCCCATAGTGGCAGAACCTGCAAATGATGGTGGTGGCTGGTTGTGTCAGGTGTTCCCAAACCTTTTCATGTCCAGAATCCCCAGATCACTGTGAGTAGACTGAGTAGACTACTGACGCCCCAATTAATTAAGGATTTCTCCCTGGAAACCCCAAACTTAGAAGATGTTTGCTGCCTGTCTCAACAGTATGTTGGGAGATGACAGTGGAGAGAGTGAAGCCATGCATCTGAGTCATTCATAAGAGTCATTAGCCAATCTCTCCTAGCATTCACTTCTAGTGAATGAAAGAGCAGAGGAATTACACTACTCCTCGTTTTGCTGTGGTCCCCTCACAGACCCCTGAACCCCAGTTTGGGAACCAGTGGGGGGTTGTTTCCCACCCTCCACCCCACTCACCTGAATATCCCCATGGAAAAACACAACATGTGTGTTACTGCTCCCATCCTGAGCCGGGTCTGGGTCTGAACCACAACGATTTCCCCCATTTGTAGGCCGGAGCAGCAGCAGGTCGTTAACGCGGCTTGGGTCGTAACCAGGCACTGCGACCAGTCTCTGGAGCCTCTGCGTGTTTCCAGGACGTATATCCCGGGTTCCTGATGGACACAGCCCCGGGGGCCCGGATGAGGACGTCCCCGCCACGGAGCTCATCGCTTTGGCCACAGATATAAGAGAAAAGCCCCCTGGAACTCTTTGGGCGGCTATCATGGACACTAAAGTAAAATGGGTTCAGTGTTTTCTACGCAATAACGTAGCTGGCCTGACTCTCAATGTTGCTGCTACCTAGCTAGCTAGCATCGTAGCATCTGTAACGTGAGATCCTTGTTATCGGTTATCAAGCAAAGCCCATGAGCCTCTATGTGTCCGTTAGTCGTTATACTCATCATTGCTCGTTATGTCCTGACCTTCGTGCCCCTCGAAATGCTGCAGTTCGCTAGAAACTGCTATTAACACGGAGGTAATTCTTAGTTTAGAGTCTTTTTTGTCCACGGAGTGGCGCTGTTTATCAAAATAAACCTGTCAATAAACGCCATCGAAGCATGAGTACTTCTGCGCATGTCAGTTTCTCCATACCAGAGAGTATCAATACATAGCAAGAAGCTTCACTCCTACCCATTTCCGTTTCCAACTCAATTAATTGTGCTATGGGTAGTATGGTGATGGCTAATGAAAAAAAATCATGAAGGTTCTTGCATAAATATGCTGTTTTTTTGCGTTAGCTAGCAATCCTGTTTGTGTGTCCATTCATATTCTGAATTTTATGTAGTTGCATGTGTTAGACGATTTTCCGCCCCTACGCCGTTCCGGTCTAAAGATAGCATGTGAACCATCTTGACCTACAGATGAACATCTTTAGCTGCACATGCTAAATTCCACTGTTTACATTTACACGGATCCAAATGTACGACGAATGTCGGTCGTTTCTCTAGTCAGTATTCTGTTGCTTTGTTTACATCAGGAGATCAGTGGATTGCGTATTTTACTGCGCGTCCTATTAACTTTTGCATTTGGCCACATGGTACAAAAACAACAGAGAAAGCACTGCACATGAGTTTCTGAAAGTGCATTCCTTATAACGCAAGTATGATATATATCACGATTTGGTATTTTAGGTTCTAGTACATGATGTTGATTTGAGTTTAGCTTGTCATGGATACATTTATTGAACTAGTTCTCTGACCACATTTGCATTTGTCATAGTTGGACTTTGAGCATGTTTTGTAAAAGTGTGTCGCTACTAACACAACAGACAGCGAGCTGGGGGCCTTTCAAAGGAAACACTACTCAGACATATGAGACTTTTAAACAGGATTCACAGATTGCATCCTTTAATCTTGAACAGTTGATTCACATTTATTAACAGCAACAAGTCGCTCAAATCTACAGACAAGAGAGTCACTTGAGATTGATCTTGTCATGCCATCGTGAAATTTTCTAGAGCTGGTCTTCTCACAAAAAGCTTAGTAGACTTTAGGTCATGAGATGCTCTAAAACAGAGTAGACTCCTTATGCTCTCACTTTTGTAGGATGTCTTGGTGTCTTTAAGTGGCCAATTGTGAGACAGCATATCGCAAATGATCAATTGTAAATCTGAGAAGGCAAGACGGAATCTACAAAAAATAAGGAAGCTATGAATTATCGAATCTCTGTTGTCAAAAATGTTTGTCACACCCTCCCATTTAGCTTTACGGTAGCCATGCATTTATTACAGCACACTAAGAGAAACTCTTTGCTGTGTTACAGACAGATGGCTTCCAGTTCCTTGGGCTGTCGATTGGTGGCCTGTCTCCTCAACGTCTCAGAGGCCCGAAGAAAAGACCTGGTGGAGACCGTGGCCAGAGCAGCCATATATGAAAGTACAGGCAAGTCTGAACCTACGGCAGGTCGATGGCAATAGAAAAGGAAGACAGTCGACAGGCATTGCAAAGCTTGGAAACATTTGTAATCTTTTTAGTTCAGAAGTGCATGGCTGCACATCTCAGGTTTTCATGGCATGTAAAGTTATTAAATGTTGGTGATCCCAGAGTGTTTTGGAGTAGAGCCTAGAGCTCAAGTTTACTGTCACAGTGACCTACATCTACTAATCCGACTATTCACTTTTACTTAGAAGGTTACTGATGGGATCTACAGCCACACCACAAGAATCTTTTTCAGGTATCTCTGTTTTTCTAGCCTGGTGGTTATGTATTTAGACATTATTTCCATGCAGCCAATTCTCCATTAGACGTCCATGATGGTGCCAGATGTGGTTGCTAGTAGATTTGTGATGCAACTGCAAAGCCTCTGTAGCAGGAGACTGAGGAGGCTCAAGCCTCAAGCATCTTAAAAAAAAAAAAAACTAAAACTTGCTGAAATCTTTTCCTCTTTATAATGATGTCACCTCAGGTGTGAGACGAGAGCGGACCACAGTGCTGAACATCTTCAATGACTATGACTACAATCGTTCTGTCATCACCATCGTGGCCAGTATTGACTCAATCAGTAAGTTGTGAGGCTCTTTTTCCCCCACTTTTTTAATCCCCTCCTCCTAAAGCCACCTAGTGAGAATATTTTGCTTGTTCAGAGATCCACCACAGGTCACGACAGTTAAATGAAAGGTTTATCTTCTTGAACGCAGATATGGTATTTATCCACGACTCCACCTTCAGAGTAAGTCGTCAGGTTTCACAGTGTGCATGTCCTACGCTCCCACTCATAAATCAGCTCATCTTTGTCACATTCAGTACAACTTCTCCTAGAGTTGGAACAATATTTCTGACAAATGAGTGCACTCAACGGAGAATCTTTACTGGACTCAAAGCATTTAGATGACTGGTACTTGTTTGGTTTCCCACACGGCGTATCTGGGCTTCACTCTGACAGTGTTTGATGTTTTCCAGGGGAGGCGGTTCTGTCTGCATGTGAGAAAGCTTGTGGGTTGATCGACATGCACGCTCACACGGGGGTCCACCCATGTATGGGTGCCGTAGACCTAATACCCATCTACCCCCTGGGGGAGGAGGTGGGAGTGGAGGACTGTGCCAAAGAGGCTCGAGGTGAGGTGCTGTGTGTGTTTGTGTGTGTATGTGTGTGTGTGCGCGTGTGTTCATGCATGCGTGGATGTGTGCACGCTTAGAAACATTACCCTGCAGGTTCAGTTGATTTTGGCTCCCAAGCTGCTCCCGAAGTGTGTCAGTTCATTCGCCTTCAGCATGTAGACTCTACTTTTTTCCATGTTTTGTGTTCTGTCTTGACATGGGATTGCTAAATTGTCTTTGCAACAGGGAGCTGCGATCAGCCTTACGCCCTGTATAACTCTCATAGGCTCCCATAAGTATGAAGCCAATGTTTTTCAGAAAGTATCGAAAACAACAGAGCCTTGCGGTTTTGGTTCTTTAGGATTATTTTACTGCGTTGTCTGCTTACGCCAACCCTGTCCACGTAATGTCTGTAGGGATTTCTGCTAGCATGGCTGCTGCTTTTCTGTGCTGTTCTTGGTAGTTTACCAGCTGACTCGGCGTTCCTCTGTCTTGCACATTGTTTGTCATGAGCAGTAATTCAGCATTAAGCCCTGCATGTCATCCGTGTCATGAGAACATATGGTGGATCTCTGCGGTGTGATTTCAGTTTACTAAATAGCAAGCTCACTAATTGGCGTGTGTTATGTTGCAGTTGTGCATGCGTGTAATAAGTGGTCCATGTGCCCGTCTATCTGTCTGTCTGAAGTACGCCCCCTCAGGTGTGTTTTGTCTGTCACGCTCCTATTGCTCACATGTGTATATGAAGTGGTGTGCAGGATGACGTGTGCACCATGTGCTAGTTGCTGACCCATCCTCTCTTGCTTGGGAAAAGCCGTGGCTGAGGGGCTGACAGAGCGGGTCCAGGGCACCAGTGCCTTCCTGTTTGGCTGGGCAGACACCCCCCTTCAAAGGGGCCTGGCCCAGAGGAGGAGGGAGATGGGCTGGTTTAAGAAGACTCCAGTCATGCAGGCTATCAGGCCTGACGTGGGGCCTCAGCCACAGAAACGATACGGCCTCACAGGTGAGCCATACCCGAGTAGTAGGGGTGAGCTTTAAATTCATACATTTTGCACCAACGTTCAACAATGAGGGAGAAATTCATCGTAGAAGAGGAAGAGGCACCCATTTGTTCACCAACAGTAGCCTCAATAGACCAGAATGCAATGCAGACAGAAGACATGAAGTTGATGAAGCAGGTTGAGGGAAAGTGAATGCATCAAAAAAATAAATTGACACATTTCATCACAAACTAACTCCTGGAATTCAGTCAATATCATAAATTGTTGATATCTAACGGTGTAAGAGTGTCTTTTGACTCCGCTCATGTCCTGCAGGCGTGGGGGCCGGTCCCTATGTAATGAACTGCAACGTTACCATTGACACCCAGGACGTCGCCCTGGGGCGCAGCATCGCCACAGCCATCAGAGAGTCGACCCCTGGGGGCCTGCCTGGGGTGCAGGTGCTGGCACTGCCACACGAGGGCGCTGTAGAAATTGCCTGTAACGTGGAAAGCGTGAAGGGGAGCCCACCTCGCCATATGGCTGCAGGGGAACTGTGGCCCTCTTTCAGCATCAGTGGTCAAGCCTACTGTCACGCTCCAGCTTCTGTCATCACGGCGAGGGTTGCAGAGCTGGCAGGGCAGCAAGGGGTGGGGACAAAGGGCACCGCACTGGTGGGGTTCACCCCCGCTGAGTGCAGGGGCCTGGCAGAGGGAGCTCTGTCTCGAGGGATTGGCGAGTTCTGGAAAGAACAGCGCAGGATCCACATGTAAAGCCACACCGTACCTTAACTTGCCAAACTGAACCTCAACAACACAATCATTACTGTTTGATTTCACTTTGATTATCACAACAACGTTGAAGTATGAGGTCTTGATTGTTTACAGCATTGAGAATGTACTGATTCAGTCTGTGATGGATGTATTAACCTGTATTATGATATAGTACAATACATTTTACTTACCTTACACCAACATCAAGAACATTTTTAGTGTCCTGGTTGTCAAGATACAATTCATTTATACTTTAGCTAGATCATGAATGACTATATCCAATTTAAAGACGTCAGTAACATCCAACATCGCTCCTCTATCTGGACCTCTTAGAGGAACTACTGTATCACTATTGTGACTTACAACAAGGTACAACAAGGCTGCGTCCAACATCAGAGTTTATTAATCTGTTAATACGATGAAGCCTAAAATCTTTTTAATATAACTACTGCATTTAATAAATAATTTATAAATTAAATGTGTCTTTGCCTTGGTAATATTTTCAGGGGCAATTGGGGTAAATTGAAGGATATATTTTCACATTCTCTAACACACCTTTCTGCCCAGCGCCTCCCTAATCTGACAGATGTTAAAAAAGAGATTTGGCCAACCACTTCTAATATAAATCATATTAAACCCCAACATGTCTAACTGTCCACCAGCGTGGGATTTGAGGCAGTGCTTTTTGCGTGATCATTTCCTGTTTGGAGTAAATAGGACACAGTGTTTACTGATGAGTCTTTTCCCATCCAATTTTCGTCATCGTCAGTCTTACCATACATAACTCTGTGAGAGAGTCAGCATCTGTCTGAAAAGGCTATTTTTATCACAAGTCATGGACAGAGATGTTCAGTTGGAACTGTTTTGAGGAACATTTTTGTTATATGAAGTAAAACTGCTCATTTTATCACGATTGATCAGCTCGTGCGCCCTGCGTCTGGAGTCACTTCGTCACAGCTATTAACTATTTAGTTAAGTTCATTTTCTCTCTCAAAGTCTAGCAGACCTACTTATGTGTGAGTATTTCTGGCATTTAATTCCCACTATCTTTCATCGTATGGCTGTAATGCATGCCCAGATAATAGTTTAATTGACTCATTTCTAGCAGTTTACTACATGAATTCTTGTAATGCCTATACATAGTGTGTCCTTCAGTTCTGACATGCAGGATTAACCATTTGGTGACATGCAGGGGAATTTGGCCAGAGGACAGGGCAGTGGAACTGGGGCGAGATGATTCCACTCATTTCTTACATAAGGCCGATATAATGCATTGAAAAGCAGTACATTCATGTTGTAAGGAGGTATGGATGTGAGAGCTAAAGAATGATGGCTAATAATAGCTTGGACGGTATAGATGTGCAACAATGTGAGGTTCAAAAAGACAAAGATAAAAGCCTCCTAACGCTGTATGGAAAGCAAATTGATCTTCCCCAGAAGCGACAGCCGCCTGTCTCTGCGTCTGAATAGTGAGAATGGTGCTGATCTGTTGAGCTGACCGAGGCAGCGTGATTTCTGATATCTTTCAGAGAGATTTTGGTATGCCTAGACTTATGATTTCCGTACGTTTGTTTGCGTTGTAGGTTACGTAAGGTTGGCCTTTGAGGCATGGGCCGTGTAGTTTTCACTAGTGTGTTTGTGCATCTTTAGATACGCTCTCTTCCTGCGTGCACATTCACCTCTTTGTATCTCGTCCAGCTGATGCTCTTAGTCATACAACCAACGCAGCCATGCAGCTTCATTCCTTCAGTACATACAGAACTCTCTGCCTCCTGTCTCTCTCTCTCTCTCTCTTACGCATCTAAACACACATGCATACACTTTTATGCATGGTACACACACACACACACACACACACACACACAGCCTGCCAAGCTTGGGAGCATCAGGCCCTAATCTAGGTCACAGCATAAGCCCAGGGGTATCCTGGTCCCAACAAACACACACACGTGCATTTTGAATTTTACAAGCCAATTCTCACCATCTCGCTTGTAAAATCCAGCTTGACCCTACTGCTTTTCCCTCAGCTAAAAGTGAAAAGCCGTCTCCTTTTATTCAGACAGATGACACATTTCTTATTTCCCAGCGAAAGAAAAGATGACTACAAATTCAATTACATATTTCCCAAAAAGCCCCTCCCCCCTTTTCCTCCCTGTCTCCCTCTCCTTCCTGTTTTTTCCACTCTCAATTAACCTCATTGGTCAAGTGATTCAGTGTAAAGACCCTAATGATTGTCATAAGACCATCATTTCCTTGATTAAGTGTCTCCGACAAGAGATCTTTCACCCTGGGATTTTTCGGAGATCATATCAATAAACCCCCATTATAAAAACAGTACTGATATTTTCTCAGCTAAATCTCTTTCTTCCATGTGATCTGCTTTGAAGAAAACATGCATCTTTCTTTCTGTGCAGTAACAGAAACATAGGATCCCTTTGATTTGACTTAGCCTGACAGCGTATCATCCAAGAGGAGACCATGTGACACGGCACAGAAATAGAGGAGCTTATTTCTTTACATCAGTCTCCAACCTTCTATAAATACTCCAAAGCTCCCTCTTCCTCGTTGCGTTCTCTGTTCTCTCTCTTTCTTTTTCCCTTTTTCCCCTCTCACTGCCCCCCACCCCCTCCCGTTTCTTCCTCTGCTCCTGTCAAATAACGTAGAGAAATGCGTCATCGGTGCACCCTCTCTTCCTCAATTATTTTTCCTTCACGGGAGGCGTTAGAAAGAGGTAGTGTTAAGCTGGAACATAAACGCACTCGTCCCGCATTTCATTTCATTTCATTTCATTTCATTGTTGGAGCCTTTAGGGTTTTTTCCCCCCCTGTGATTAAGCTGTGCTGCGGCGGCTGCCGGCTATTTAAACTGACAGTGATTTTATCATCCTTTGCGTCATCACAGCATTTTGCATTATAGAATTCACCTCCTCCTTCCTTACTAGCACCACCAATCGGATACATCGCAATGGTTCATCAGTTAAACTCATCTACCATTGCTTAGATTTTTTAAAGGTTTCAAAAACAGTGGAATAATTCAGGAGAAAAGAGGTCACCCAACATTATGAGCAGCAGCTGCTGGTTGCCACCTCATACGATGCGCTGCTGTGCCCAAAATGCGAGCGAAGTGCCATCCTACCCATCCATGCAGGAAGTAAGCCTGCCACCTATGAAGTCAGCACTCCCCAACCCCCACCCTGAACACATGTTCAACATCCTCTGGGCACAGGCTGAGCAGAGCACTGAGACACAGCTGAGAATTAGAGGGGGAGAGAGAGAGGGGGAGAGAGAGAGAGAGAGCAGTGAAGTGGAAGTATGAGTGAGCATCAGAGAGAAAGACAGAAATAGAGCGATAAAGCAGTGAATTAGACAGAGAGAGAGAGTCTTTCACTGAGGTGGTGATGGTTGGTGTACACAAGGTTATATTCTTGTAGGAAAAGCTCTTTTTCCTGTCATTTGCGGATGTAAGAACCTCATGGATTTGCTTCCCACTGAGTCCCAGTGGAATTCTTTGCATCTGGATACAAACTGCTGCAGACGGGAGGTCCGACCATGTCTGGACACAAGGATCCATGTGGGCCTGTAACGAATGCTGCCTCTCCATAAGGATGATTCCAGCGCTGACCCAGATAGTGGAGTCCAGGCTCCTCACTGTGGATTGCTCCTTGGGTGGTCTCTGAATGTGATGCAGACCATGCATGCCCTACACCTCAGTGGAGACCACTCGGTGTGCTACCTCTACTGACATCTGTCTTTGTGGATACACACACCAACTGGCAGGGTAAGGTACACTGCACCGGCCAGCACGCTCAAATGTCAAGCTGGTTTGTTTCTGTGTGTGTGTGTGTGTGTGCTGCATGCCTGTGCAGTGTGTGTTGTACTCTGTCAAGCTGTGTGAATACAATACAACCATATTGCTAAATTTTCCATTTTCTGCACACGTGACTTTATTTTACAATGCTTGGGAACATCAATACTGGAGGACCAAAGGCTTCTCAGAGCCTTCATAGACTCTCTAGTCTGGCTGTGATGATGAACTGGTGCCATAACTCTATGCATCATGTATGACCTGGGAGATATCATGGCAAGCAACAAGCAACTGTGCTTCCCCAAAGTACCAAGGAAAGTAGGCTAGGATGACACAAGCGTCGCATAGACAGAGGAGACCTGGATAAATATTTAAGTGATGTTTTTTTTGGTTTCCCGAAGCATTAAGCCTTAGTCTGCTTCGAGGGAAACATGGACAGGAGCAAAGCTATTTGTTCCATTACACAAGGCAAGATCAATAACAGAAAAGCAATTTGATTGGACTGGATCCGATGTGATCCATTCCAAGACAGTCAAGTCATTCCAGTGCAGTCCCATCTGGTCCAGTCAGTTCAGTTCAGGTCAGATCAGGTCAGGTCAGTTCCAGTCCATTCAATGTCTGTCAGAGTAAGTCTGGATTGCAGCCAGGGTTCATAAGACACATAGCTGACCACAACACACACCACACATAAAAACAGGAGGCGTCAGCTGACCAGAGGTCAGACAGAAGTCAACAGGTCAGTAAATAGCAAAAGAGGCCGTAGGATGTTGGTTTCAGTAGCCTAAGATATAATAGCTTGAGTTTATGAAGTGTGACCCAACTTCTGTAACGATGAACATAAGCTTGATGCCATTATCCCTCCTTATTTTCCTCTCTTAAAACATTGCTCTACTCTGGACTACGGCTTTTCATGTCTTTTCCTCACACACACCTCTGCTTGCTAACTCATGCGTTATGTAGTTTTACTGTTTAAATGCATCCTTCCATCAACTTACTTCAGGACCATTTACTCTTTACCTTTGGAGTCTTTGATGCTGGTTCATTGGCCAGGTCTCTCTTCAGAAAGAGGTTTTTAATTTCAGTGTGCCCATCTGACAGAATAAAGGTTAAATGAATAAAAAAAAAATGAAGTTAATGAACTTTTAGTGAAATAATTTGATGCTAATTAGTTAATTTTTATAAAACTGAAAAAAACATAAAACAACTGTACTGTATTTTTATGATAGTATAAATTAGGTAGCTAATGGTAGCTAATAAGGCTACCATTACTAATACTAATACTTGTGTACTACTACCATTATTCCCACTACCACGGTTACTATATGTGCATTTTAGAAGTGCAGTTTTGTGTAGAATCACAACCAAGAATATTTCTCATTATACCTTTGGTCCTTGTTTCCATTAAGTCATCCACATTGCCTCTGACTGCCTTGACAACTCCATCCCTGCTGAAGGTCATGTTGCCTTTAAGGTGAACACCTTTTCAACATAACATTTAAGGCAACTCTTACTTTCAAGTTGCCCTCCCCAGTGATGTCATGACAAAAGTGGGTTCCTGTCTAAACTGCTACTACAAGATTAAAACTGGCCAGCACACCTGGGTCATCCAGTAGCATTTGTTTTAACCTGCTTGGAGTGCTAGATGGGTGGGGCTTACCACATTAGGACTGTTCGTATAGCCTAGTGTCAGGTGACGTGAAAATCATGGAAACACGTACTAAAGAGACTTTAAACTGCTTTCCTGTGATCTTCTAAACCTCCTGGACTACTGTGCTATGGTGCAAACCCCACCTGGGTAGCACGGTCAAGACACTATAAAACATTATAAAAACTATAAAAGGTATTTCCAAATACTATTTGGACCAGATCTGGTCCTTCTCTTTCATGTCCCCCCTTTCCTTCCCACTCCTTCTGTCTTAGAATAAAAAATGAAAAATAAATCAGAATAGATGAATCAGAAAAGACAGAGGAGGAGGGAAGAATGGATTCCTTTTTTATTTTATTTGGTTTTTTTAGAGTGTGCAGTCCCTCTTCTGGGTATTTTGAGTCCTGAGAGGGATGGAAACTCGGGGGAACATGGGAGAGAGGGATCTGATGGGATTTGACTGTATGTCAGCAGAGACACAAGTAGTCCCTAAGGTGCTCCAGAAGTGTCTGTGAGGGGAATACAGCTGAGCTTCTGCTCTCATGTACAGTATGCTATTAAATGACATTGGACACTCAAGTATAGGTGTAGTACTACTAGTAGTGGTAGTATTAGTAATAGTATTAGCAGCAGTAGTACACTAGTAACCAGTTCTTTCTTGAACATAACACAATAGAACCAAATTAATATATAGCACAAAACTTTCACCCTCTCCTCCAGCTAGTTACCAGACCATTCATGGCAACTTCTGACAGCCAAAACGAAAGCAAAGGCTGATTTTTCTTGGGGATGAAACACAAGTGAGGCTAACATGCAGTAAAAAGAGGTACTTGTACTGCACCAGTTCCTTCACCAGTGAAATACCATACGTTATATAATATGATATTCACAGGCTGTTCAGTGGACAGCCACGACAAATGTCCCCACTGTGAATTAAAGGGAATAAAGGAAAGCAAACACTCATTTTTCTCCCTTGCGACAAGGATTTAGTCTTTGATGTCACGTTGATGCATCGCTCCATTGACAGACAGATTGAAGAGACATAAAAAATGACTGTGATGCTGCCAGATGCTTTTCTGGGTACAAGGGTCTAGTTCAGATTCAGATATAAACACTTTTTGAGTGCACAAAGTGACTTCCCTATTGCATTGACAGTGGAGTCGCTCAAGGCTGTGATTCTTGATGTTTTGAAGTCTCAGTTTCGAGTCTCTCTGGTTTCCTGCTGAGGGAAAGTTTGTTCATTCTCTTATCTTCCTACTCCATTCAACCTTGTTCGCTTGTCTCATCTTATCCAAGACATCTGAAAAGCATCATGGTAAACAACATGGCTGACCTGACCTCAATGTAGAAAGGCCTTGAGACAGGAGTGGATGTACAGTAGCTCAGGGCAAGGGCAGAACCATTGTTTGTGGCTACATCCATCTCATGTTTGGTGCAATGAAGCAGACAGTCGAATGCATTTGATTGGGAGACTGGATAAGGGCATTGTGCAGCCACACAAAAAGGGGGGCATCGGTAGCCTAAAGGTTAGAGAAAGGTTTTGATAGGAATGTCTCGCGGTTGAATCTCCATACTGGTCAGGGAAACGTGGGTAAGAAAAGTGAGTAATGCTCTCCCCTCCCTCAAAAACTAGTGTAGCGGTGCCCTTAAGCAAGGCTCTCAACACCCAGTTGCTTCAGTGGAAATGTTCAGTTGAAGAGTGTGGTGGCACTGGGCAGCTCCCATGAGTTGGACCAATATATTGGTTTACCAATATATCTGGAGCTGATATTGGCCTTTTATTAGCTATCAGATATCGTCCAGTCAGTGTTGTCTAAATGCTGTTTAGACCATCCTGACTGTTTACAAACACTGAATACTTGTCATTTTGTGGCATTCAAATAATCAAATTTAAAGACATAAAATACATAAAATACTTCAGTCAATATCTATACAGTATCAACCTTCAGCAACCCATACTGGTCAAACCCTAGCATGAACGTGAAGCAGAGCGGTGCTGAGAAAGCAGAGGCCCTCACTGGATAAACAAAGATTACAAATAAATACCAAATGCCAAATCTGTGAAAAAATCTCTGCACCAAAGATAGAAAGTGACTGTTCCATAAAAAGCCACAGCAGGATCAGATTAGAAACTGGGGACAACAGAACGATAACGTCATTTTAGCTAGCGAGAACTTTGGTAGCATCAAAGATGCACAAAAACATAGCTGTGCACTAAAAATATCCCAGCCGAGGTCTATTTCTGGAATGAAAGGAGAGGAAGATGCCAAGAGTTTTCATGGTTACTGGATAAATGAAAAACTACTCAAGTATTGAACTAAAATAGGTGGGTAGGTGTTTAGGGAGTGAGTGAGTGAGTGAGTGAGTCAGTGAGTAAATGAGTGAGTGAGTGAGTGAGTTAGATAGTTATTTAGTTACGCTAGTGAGTCAGTTAGTCCATACCATATCATACCTCCTGAGAAAATAGTGGGCAGAGCCTAGTTAGTGAGTGAGTGAGTGAGTGAGTTAGTTAGTTAGTTAGTAGTTGAAAGTTGCCATCCCAGCAAAACGATTATTGTCTTTATGATTTAAAAACATAGACATCAACTTTTTATCTTGATTCTTGAGCTTGAACTGATCTGGTCTGAACCTCTGGTGTCTAAACCCCACTGGTGAGAACAGAAACTGATCTCAGAACATGGTCTAGGCTTTCTCTATCATTTACAACCATTCTAGTAATGTTTGGGTTACGGGACTGGGACTGACCCTCGAGCCCCTTATCATTCATAATGCTGGCAGTGGAGTTTAAGTTCATTCTACTGCTGCACACATCGCAGGTCGCTTTGGCAATGCACCTTCAAATCCCATTCAAAGATGCATTTTCCGCACGACTCGTTTTCCTAATGTGAGTGTTACAGCAAAGTCAGAAGACTCGCCGGTCTATCAGCAGGATGTGATTTAGGGGATAAGTATGTATGCATTAAATGCCCAGGGGGCAAGTCTCAGCAAGGCCCTGTCCTAATTCATTCCAACATCAGTGCCAGAGGCTGAGCTGCTGCCTTGATTATACCAATTT
>OOFE01016759.1:24505-38311 GCA_900323365.1 Monocentris japonica
ACATTTAATTACACTGTTTATACTGGCCTGCTTTCCTCTCTCAAATCTCGCCAAATAAACACACGCTAGCTATTGTTGTTGGCCTGTCCTATGGGCAACTTTTCTTCAGAATCAGAGTCATTTTAATTGCAAATGTTCAGGAGAAGTATAGACAGCTTACGGTTTCACAGCACACAGGGACACGTTGCAAGGCATGCTGGGGGCAGTTCGGTTCCTATGTTATACATCCAGCATTCAGTATTTATAAATCCCCAATACAAGCTCAACTCTGGACAACACCCTATTATTTCAGGGTATGCAGCTGAAACAGTCAACAGGGAATTGCAGAGTCGGTATCACATGAACAGAGCGTGCGGTGTATGAATACAGTACTTATAGTGACAACGTGCACTTGTAGGGAATGCTGCTCGGTCATTATAAAAGTATTATTATAGTGGTTCAGTGTTATTTTGTCCCCCTGTGCTGGTCCCAGCTGAGGTTTTATGATGCACTGGTGTGATCAGTTGATTTTTATTGAATAGTGCCATCAGTACTGAGCTCATCAAATGATTTTTACATTGGGAAATAGGTTTATGAGCCATTTCTCTGTGAGGAAATAGCTTGATAATGTGATTCATCTCCTAACAAAGAAACAACAGCCACAGTCTTGAATCAGGGAGAGGAATGGGTTACATATAATGGGATTATAGTGATCTGCTTGGTCACTAGAAACTCACAATACGATCACATCAGATTATAGAGACTAACATCATTTCACATATGTACACATTACAGTGTACTGTAATGTGTAACCCAAAGGTGACCCAAAGTAATCAAATTGTATTAATGGCTCTGAGGATTACCGTGGATTACAATACTCATTACAATTTTAGGCAGGTAGTTATTAGTTATTATCTGTAATGGATTACATTTTTGACTTCACCCACCCTCACTACCAAGAAGAAATTCATGATTCAATATGTCTACAATATAGAGGATCCAGTCTGTAAAAGTGTTGCAATTTGTCAGCTAAGCATTTAAGATGTATGCTGTGTCCTTTAAAAAGTGCTAGAATTTGTTTTCATTTTGTGGAAACAAAAGAGAGTAGAAGTAACTTTTTCAAATGGTGTATATCTCTTTCTATTTCTCTTTCACCATGTAAGTTACTGAACATCAAACCGAACTTGAATCTGCTCCTACTTTTGTTGGAGGTTGTACACTGGCCAGATCTTGTGGATGGAACTGGATTGGTGGTGTGTTGTGATCATATTTATGTGTATTTATAGATGATGAATCTTTGAGGGTTTGGACCCAAAATGTTTTTAGCATTTTATATGTGTGCATTACATTTTCACACATCCCCAAGGACACAGAAAAGGTTTCTACACTCAAACAATGTCACTGTATGGTACATTTGAAGCGTTTCACTCCAAAATGAGGTAGCCACTATTGTGGAAAAAAATTCTCTACAGCACAAATTAGAACAATTGAAGGGTTTTATTTCAAAATGCTATAAATTTGGGGAAAATGTCAATATTACACAATAACAGCTGATTCCATCTTCAAAAACATTATTTACAAGCGAAGGTCTTAAGATGACTCATAACTTAGTAACCTGTAATGTTCTTTACTTTCACGATTATTTTGTAAGAGTAGGCATCATTTTTTTTCAAATATTGTACATTTCGTTTTGATGAAACTATTCTATTTATGGTAGGCTACTTGTCAAGGGAGATTAGATAATTGAAAAGCTTGGTTGACACTTTTACAGACAAACTAGATATGCAGTGTTTTGGAACATATGAGTTAGGATGCCCTGTGGCTTAGTGGACTAAGCCCAATGCCAGCCAGTGGTGGAATAATCTGGCTCATAGCCTATAGTGCATGTTATCCCCTGTTGATCCTCTCCCTCTACTTTTGACATTGTCCAGCCAAGCCACAGTGCCATAGACATAATCTAAAAGAACAGACATGGATACAAGGAGGCAGGTAACAAGTACAGGTAATTCATGACTGACGATGACTCAAGAGCTCCATCTGCAGGCCATCTACTGAAAACGTCTTCATATGGCCACACGAGTTGCTGTCAGACCTTGTCTAAGCCTGATATAAAATTCAACTCTTATGTATAGAATTCTGAATGCCCTCTATGGATTATGACTTAGATCTACCTATAAAATAGATATATAGATTTTCCACGACAGCAGCCATGTATCCACACTATAAATCACCTCAGGGGGGCAAAGTGAAGCTTAGTGCAATATGTCTCACGTAGTTTCTTGCAGCTTTGGTCAAAACTGCAACCGGACAAGCAACGGCGCTCACGTGTTTCAGACTGTTCAGTCAGTGATCAATTACAATGTGGTGCAACGTGTCCTGACAAAATCCAAACATTATGAAGTGTTGCTATTTTAGGAAACTACTTCAAATGTTCTCCATACTGCTCACTGTGGTAGTAATATGAAAACACCACTAGATGGGAGTGGTGATTCAAATTTTAATGTCTTGCCAGATTTCTCAGATTTATATTTCCCAAAAAACATCCTGGAGACCTGGAGTTTTTTTTTTCCAGAAAGCATAGCGCTGCTTATGAAGGCAGAAACGGGTCTAAGAGTGCCAATTTACTTTTTGGCCACCATTTCTGTTTTGTGTGCTCAGAGTTGTTTTGTCTGTGACTTTAAATCTAAAGAAACAGACACACACACATACACACACACACACAGTGTCATGCTTTGGTTTCTTCTGCATCAAATAATTGGAAAATGAAGAATAAAATAATTAAAGGTCAGCAGTTTGACAAACTTCACAGCTGGGATGAAATGAAATGGGAATGTGAGCCCAGCTTGACTTACTGGATAGCATTCTGCTAATGGACTAAATACATGACCTGTTTTAACGCAGACATAGTACGACATCCTGGTATTTGAACCAAACTCATGTTAGAGAAATATTTACACACACTCCTTCAACAAAATACTGACAATATCAATGCTGATGTGTAAAGTTGTAAGAGTGTTCAGTCAGAGCCGCGGTCTCTTCTGCTGTAGCAATAGTAGTAGTAGAAGTACGAGGTAGGAGTACTAGTATTAGTATTAGTAGTAGTTGGAGCAGCAGAAGTAGTAGTAGTAGTAGTAGCAGTAGTAGTACTAGTATTTGTAGTAGTATTAGTAGAAACAGCAGCAGTATTAGTAGTAATAACAGTAGTGCTATCAGGAGTAGTTGTCTAGTACTCAAGTAAAAGTAATGAAGTAATTTAGCTTAGTAATTGTAGTACTAAATCACTTTTGAACAAAAATCACCAGATCCAAAATTGTCAAAAAATCAAAAAATGAACTAATTTGATGACTAAATGGTCATCATCAGCCCTGTGCTTGTCAATGGTACTTTTCTAACAAATAGTGTCACTCAAAAAAAAAACATCGTAGTATTTGTAATTAATTAAATTCCTCTTGAAAATTCCCATTGTTGATGGAAAGGTTTTCACGAGGTTTTCATTTCATTTTGTGAGAAGAGGTGAACATGCTTTACTATATTAAATTTAAGTTTATTGACAACTGCGACAGATACAAATGTGTTGTTTTCCCTTTTTATTTCCAAGGAGGAGCCATAAGGAAACAACTTTATCATCATAATAACACCTGAACTTTTGCCACCATAATAGTACTGGGGCATCTTTGTTTTTTGTTTTTTTTAGATATACAGGTACTTGGTCCCACAGTGACAGTTTACCCCAAGGCCTGTTTAAATCTCATGAGTAGGGAGTTAGTCTGCTCACAGCCTGTCAGCTGAGGGGAAAACATGGATGTCGACGCTAATTCAAAACCACAGCGTGTGAGGTGCAGGGAGGACAGGTGAGGAGAGGCGAGGCTGTGCAATGTTTATACTCTTTTCCAAACAAGTAAACTTGTCCTGTTATCCATCTGGAGAAAAAAAAAAGAAGTGAGCAGGTGTATCTTTGAAATCTTCCATGGGATTATGATATGCAAGATTAACAGCAAACTACGGTGTTTATTTCTCTCCCCTGCAGCTACGCCAGCAAGACTGATCCATAATAATAATCCCCAGCCAGAGAACAAACAACATCTGGGCGTGGAGAGAAGGGAGAGAGTGAAGTCTCAGCAGGGCGTGCAGCAGATGGTGACACTGCAGCAACACTTCTCCAGGTAGCACCGCCGCCACACCGACAACCAGCGCTGGGCTTTGGAAAACAATGCCTATACAGTAGCAAGTACTTTTTTAAAATCAGTTTTAAAGGTCAAAGGTCATGTCTAGGGTTTTTGCACTTGTTCATTCATTCATTTTCTATACCCGCTTATTCCTTCTTGGGGTCACAGGGGCGCTGGAGGCTATCCCAGCATGCACCCTGGATGGGTGGCCAGTCCATCACAGGGCAAACACATAGACAGACAGACACACTCACCCTCACAGTGTACCGTCTCCAATACACCTGACTTGCATGTCTGTTTTTGATTGATTGATTGATTGATTGATTGAATGAATGATATTGGGGCATGTAGGGGTTCCTTTAAAAAAGTGCAGCTCTGGAGGTTCTTCAACAGACCTTACAGGTGAGGAAGGTTCTTGGAGGAACCAAATAAGTGAGGCAAAGTTCTCTCGGTGATCATGATCATCTATGAGTTAAGCTGAGGTTCCTGGAAGTCTCAGTTTTTGTAGGGTCTCAGCCAGGCAGACACCAGACACAACACCCTCAACCAGCCTGGTTGAGGCTGGTTGAGCTCATTGTGAAATGAGCTCGATGTCTTGAAATGCAATAACGAGACAGGATTATGTGGAGGAGACACAACTGGAAACGGCCCGTGGTTTGATACTGAAATAACATGATGGAAAATAAGTACACTGACATAAGGGTGGTGGAAGAGTTTAGACATTTGACTTAAACTCTGGTGACCTGGGTTCAACTCCCATCACCAAAACCTTTCCCTGACCTTCACCAAATTGTTTTAGTTGCCCAACTTTAACTTTAACTTTAACTTTAACTTCAGCCAAAGTTGTTTTACTTGCCTGAACTGCTGCCCACAACTCAATGACAAACCTCTCAGCCCAATACACAATAAATCAAAGTCCACACACCACATGTGATGAGTCGATTGGCTTTACAGTGACATCCAACATTTCATTAACTTGAGAGCACGGCACATGCAGAGATTGTCTCGGAAACAAAATCCCTGCACAGTTTTATTGGAGTACCCCTCACTAAGGCTTTATATGAAGTGTCAACTTCATATACTGTGTCCTCATCTTATTGATCGCCCCTCTCAGCGTGTGATAAGGGACAATAATAACCTAGCATTATGTCCAGCCAACTGTTAGGCTGCTGACGGCCCCTCGTGCTCCAAGATCGATCCCATCTCCATATGCTCAGTGAGGTGTGAGATTAGGCCCCGATGATTTGTGCCTGTAAGTTACTTCACTCCCGCCACGCTGAAGATATTTGAGATGCTGCCGAATTTTTAGGGGAATTGTTTTTTTTTCCCTTGCCAGTTAGCACACTTATTAGAGGAAAGAGTAAGAAAGTGATGTGCCAATCAGCTGTAGAGTGCGCCCTCCAATTTAATAAAGTTCGAACATGAATCTACCTTGCTGAAAATCCATGGACTATTTGGGTATATTGTATTGTAAATTGCTTCATTCTTATTGGATTGTTTTGAGGTCCAGCTAATCTTGTTAAATATACAAAGAAGGGATTCAACAAATGTAAAACTTTCCCGAGAAAGGAAACGCAAATATAGTATCTTCTAGTTTTTGAAACAACAAAAAAGCGTGTCATACTCATAAATTAAAAAAAATGTATTAATTTTCACAGATGTCTCAAAGAAATACACTGATTCAAAGCAGGAGTTCAAACACCCAAAAGTTTTATTCTATGTTTTTTTCCCTGAAGGACAAAAGGAGTGTCAACAAATACTACCTCGTTTGGATCTGTGTGAAGCACTGTAGCATTAGAAACAGCATATCACTAAAAAGGATTTTGAAGTTGAGTTAATGAGCTCAGGGCAACATGTTGGCTGTCAAAGGGAAGCAAAACTCAAAAGCTGTGAACGGTGGATAAATGTGTGTTTTAGAGATGTGGTATGTTACCCAAGGCAGCCTAATTAAGAAGAATGATTGTCACTGTTCTGACGAAATACTGAAATACTGGTGATGTGTGCCTTCAACCGCTCGGATTTCTTTTGAATCTAGGGAATCATTTCAGGCTCATATTTTATTTATAGTTAAACTTATGACTTGAAAAGACTACGACCACCAACTTTGTATGTTGTATGTTACAGACCAACAGGACTGGGCTGATATGAAAGCCCTATTGAGAGTTCCCAGTTGGCACATAGGGACTGCCAATGCTGCTTTTGAGATACCATTTATTTTACTGTTTTTGTCTTAACTCTTTATTTATTGAATTTGTTCAATTTATTACTGAATTAGTGGACAACTTTAACATGGGTAGTGCAAAGAACACTTCACTACTCTATGAGTTTTGTATTATGTGTCCTCAACTGAATGCAAAACAATGAGGGATGCAAAATGATCAGAATCAGAATCAGAATCAGAATCAGAATCAGAATCAGAGTCAGAATCAGAATCAGAACGGAGGTTTATTGCCAAGTAAGTTTACATATACAAGGAATTTGCCTTGATCTGATGGTGCAACATTTAACAGAAGAAAAACAAGTCAAAAATATAAGAAGAAACAAGTCAAAAATATAAAATCTAAAAAAACAAATTCACATAATAAATTATAAAAAATACAGGTAAAGAGTCTGTAGTAATGATCACTGCAAAGTGGCTGCAGAAGGGAGCCAGAAAAGAAAGAAATAGAAATTTTTAAAAATGCAAAAGTAAAAGCCTTATTGCTATGGCTACACCCTTTTGCTGTTACTATTGCTATTGCTATTGCTATTGCTATTGCTATTGCTATTGCTCTCTCCACATACACCTTAAACCCCGTTGAATAGAACAAGTTCAGGCAAATTGTCTGGCGGCTGCAATAAGGCATTCTGGGAAACATAGGAAATCACTAACTGAAGTAAAAGTAGACAAGGCAGGTTGAGGAAAAGTGGGTACAACAAAAAAGGAAATTACAACACTTCATCATAAAATAACTCCTGGATAATATCACAGATTGATGATATCTAACTGTGTTAGAGTATCCAAGGGTGGATTATTCCTTTAAGGTGCATTTCTTCTACTCTAACTGCCTGGAGTATAAATTATACTGGTATATTTATTGTGCAATTTTATTATTCTTGCACTATTGTATTATTTGTATTATTCACAATGCCATCAGACTGTGCAGTAGCATATAACCCTGTATACTATGGTATATATTTATTATTCCTGCATTTCTGTAAGATCATCCTGGTGTCAATCTCAAGAGTGGCACAGCGGCACCTACAGCCGCGACCCTGTGCATTCCATTCCATCCCATCATGCTCCATTCAGCCTTTTTACTCACCACAGCTACCCATGATGCTGGTACACTGGACTCTTGAGCATGTAATGTAAGTTGAGCTGTGTAACGGCATCATCAACACCAAGGAAAATTCCGGCACTTTCAAAATAAAGTACCGGAATAAAATGTTTTCTGATTCCAATTCTGGTGTAGCGCACTATGAAGGCGTTTTTACTTTTTTTACATGAAAAGGTCCTTTGGCTTTCTTTCATTTCTTGCAAACAATTTCAAAAATAGTAACTGAAACATAAAGCAAACCCACTCTATCCTCTTTTAACTTAGTGTAGGCATTGTTGTAATAAATGAAGATAAGTAACCACTATGAAGGCTTAGAATTCAATATTTTTCAACCACAACATAGGCTGTGACAACAATCATCATAACTGCCAGTTTAAATGGCTCACCTCCCACCTCAAGTACTGTTAAGAATAGTGGCCAATCTCTGCCCCATGAGTAATAGTGCTTGTCTGTAAGGCTTTGGTATCCAGATATACCTTGGTGCATTAGTGTGCTGTAGCTAAACAGTAATGAAAACCTTGAGAGCAGAAGGGCCCGGTTTTGTGCAGCGAAGTGCTTCCCCATTTGGCCGGCGTATGGGATTTGTTCGGCTTGCCATCGAAGCGGAGAAAGGGGTCACGTTACTGGCTGTTGGTGAAACTAGGTCATCCATTCACACATTGTTGTGCATGATGAGTTAAGGTCAGGCTTTGAAAAGCGTAGCCTGTGGCAAAATGTCATGGAGCAGCAGCAATGCCTCTGGTATTTAGCGAAGGAGAAGCATCGTGGTTTCCACAGAAGATAAATATCCATGCGTGGTCACTGAATACATGGCATGCACATACTGTAAAAACATGCACGAGTCTATACTACATGCATATACAACACATATAGACACTTGAAGGAAAACTTGAAACAAACACACACACATTTTAAATCCTTTATTTGAATCTGATTTTATGTTTTGAACCTAATATTTAAAGATCATGCAGTAGATATCAAAGTTCACTACACAGTGACTGGCAAGATATCTGTCTGTCCTCTTTCTGCCGGGTGCCAAACAGACTTATGTTACATAATTTAAAGCAATATTTCACTTTGGTACCACATTTTTATCTATGAAACATTTAATATGGTAAGACTGTGGGCAGTAAACCTCTGACATTAGTTGCTCCTGTGCGTGTTCACATTCACATTTTCTGACGCCCTTTATCCACAATTGAAAACAGACATTCTATAACTTAGGAAGAAAACCATGGAGAGAATAGAAGAATTCATCAAGAATTGCTACAGCAGACTGTGTGATGCCTAATGTAGGAAACAAAGACATTTATCAGACTGGTAGCACACCATACTGATAGACTAGTCATAGATTATGTACCATGTACAGAGAAAAAAGTCCTCCTTCTTTGTCTCTTCTCTTCTTCAGGATGAAATAATGTTTCTAAGTCGGTGTGTGTGTGTGTGTGTCTATGTGTGTGTGTTTGTGTCAGCCAAGGTCCAACACTGAAAACAGAATGCTTTTGTTTCTATTCTTGCTGTCATTTGTAATTTTCTTCATACTGTGACCATTTTCACGCCCCAAAATTCCCAAACATACAAGAATTCAGTGTTTCCTGTGACATTTTATTCTTGTCAGGGTAGAGAAGCCTCTGAAACAGCATGTAGACCATCATGTGATACTAAAACTCTCCATTTAAACCAGACTAATGAAATTCCTTTAGGTTGGTTAACGGCTTCTTAAGGTTTAATTCCAGGTTTTGCACACTGAGACCATCATATTTGCGATTTTTGTTAAAAGGCCAATATCGGCCCGGTATTTCGGTCTAACCCTAATATTCAGACCTCATTCTAGTTCAGGTTGGGAATGTGAGTCATGCCATGATGAACAACCAATAGAATATTTCAGAAAACAATAGCGTGTTTATGTCAAGGTTTGACACTCCAGCCACAGGGCAACATTAGGCCAAATTCTATTACATATTAACTAAGTGAGAGCAAAAGCAAAAATCCGGTGTTCATTCTGCGGCACTTCAGGAATGAGGTTGAACAGAGAGGGACAAGAGGGCTGCAATCACACTGGACCAGAGTCATGAGATTGGGATGGCCTAGAGAGTAAGAGGCCTTGTTAGAGAAGAGCCAGACAGAGGGTGGGAGGTTGTTTTTCCCTTTCTTGGAGCACTCAGCTTCAAATTGTTTCCCACATGGTCCACAGAGAGACCCAGAAACCCATTTTCAGTGCCCACTCACAAACACGGAACGATAAGTAACTCCCAGCTATGGAGCTGAGGACGCTGGGCACCCTGTTGGTAGCCATACTTCAAGGGAACAACATCTGAGAAAGTCAATAGGGAAGCAGCATGGGGTGAGTGATGACCGTTTGAGCGTGAATGGATGAAATATTGCCGAGAATAATGTGGATTTTGATAGGAATCATGTCGTGTGATTTCATGAAAAGCAAGTGCTTTGTTATGGTGAACTAAGCCAGCGTTGTGGAAAGACCCATGATGCACTTCATGTAATGCAGGCTGAATGTAGGATGCCGGAATCAAAGCTGCACTATGTACAAAAAGAGATATAACACTGTATAATATGACCTACCACTTCATATATCATCATATATGAACACTTACAGGATGATTTGCTAAATCCATTGCAATCCTTGTTATTGGTTGATTGTGATTTTGGCTCTAGGAATTGAAGCTTTTTCTACTGCTGAAAGTTTCTTTTGATAAGAATGTTTTCAAAATGCCTAAAATGTTAATGCATATTCCTGGGATTTACTGTGAATGATGTAAGATTGAATCAGACAAAGTGCAGTTGTGTGGTGAAGCACTAATATATTTTAGGTGAAATGAAAAAATGAAATTTAAATGATCCTTGTGGGGAAACTGGGTGGCGTTAATAAACACCTGACCTGGTGGATTCATGGTGGAGGTCAAATCACAGCGATGGTGATGATGGCCATGCTGATAATCTGTTTCTCTGTAAGAAATATCCTGCGCAAAATAAACATACGTAAACATCCTTGACAGAACAAAAGGATGACAGGAGGATGCAGGAAGTGTTACGGCTGGATGGAAGACAGGGAATCACAATGTTGAGGTGAAGTAAATGTCATGATCAACATAAGGAGAGCATAATAACAAATAATTGTAATAACTGGCTCTTAATTCTCTGTGAGCTGCTTCCTGTCAACATATCATTATTTCTCCTCCCCGCTGTTTTGATTGGCATGCAGCTTATCTGTGGACCAGACAGATTTTTCCCAGGGAATCGAGACTGAGGACAAACATTTTGGAACACGAGGAGCTGATTATTGGATTGTCTTTAAAGTGTATTATCACAACTAACTCCATACATAGTATTTGTACCATTAAAACTCAAATACTTGCTACACAGATCAGTTAGGCAACCACACATGATGTGTCATGAATTTAGAGTTTCATAACATCTTCCATTTGGTGGATGTTTTATCTAAAATGCCTCTCAGTACCACAAGTGCACACACTTTTAGCATGGGTGGTCATGGGAATTGAACCCCTAACCCTGACAGTGTTGATGCTCGACCCTTTGAGCTGTACAGGATGACATCCTCACGTCACATCTGGCCTTTTAGGACGCACATATTCACATTTTGAGTCACTTACTTTGAAATCAAAGAATACTTGGGATCATTACACCCCTCTTCCCCTTGTTTTCCTTCTTGCTAGGTCTGTTTCAGGTCAGTGGAAGTGAGTGAGTTGGCGGGAGTGCCTATGGCACGGTCACAGTCAGTGGAGTAGCGCAAATGGCTGTGCCACAGGCATCAAAACAAGGAAGAATTGCTATGGAAATGACAGGGCAAAATGTCAGTGCGTACGACATTATGGGGAACACGATCAGTGTTTATCAAGCATACACAGCTCTAAGGGAAAACAATTACAAATCAGAAAGCAAGACCATACTGATTCAGTGGAGGCTATTTGGGCAAATGTCAACCGGAGTAATATGGGTGTTTGGAAATGTTATTGAATTATGGACACATCATTCATCTCAAGACAATTTTGAATTTGGACATAACAGGTCAGTACAGTAGAAAATAACAGAACAAAGTTGGGAATGGGTAATTGGTTGGTAATGAGAGGGATATTTCATTTTTGTCTGAAAATGTGAATATTTTTGAGCCAGACTGAACAGCATCTACTAATAATTCTTCATAATTTTACTTTATCACATCAGGACAATTCAGACTGTGTCAGATAAGTTGTCATTCACAGAAAAGTATGATGAATTGTTTTCTTTCCTTTTCAGGATGGTAATTGTCATCCAAATGATGTTAGCATAATATCAATAGTCTCACAGTTTGTTTTCATTAATAAAAGTTTGACCAGGTTGCTTGTTCATATAAAGTTTTGATGAACAGCAATTGTTAATTTAAAGTCATTGCTATTACTAGTCCGCGTTGGTGCAGTTCATATTTGTGTTGGTGGTGTTAGGCCTCGTTCACGTCTTTGTGCGCCGCTGGTTTGGCGGACAGTAATGGACTAGCGCCCCTAGTGGCCGTCACCTCTGCTGGCCAACGGCTGATGGACGTTGTTACCGGATCGTCAAAATAGCCGAAAGTGGCATAAACATAGCAGTGGTGAGCGGTGGTTTATGGGATAGCAAACTGGAAACAAAAACTCTGTCAAATATTTAAGTCAGCAGAAAATATTTTTAATATCTGTTTTCATAATGAAAACTTTGTTGTTACCATATTGGTTGATAGTGATGTTGATTTTTCATTTGTGCTATTTTCAGTTTTCAACAATGAAAAAAGAATGAATAAAAAAATGTCCCTCTGAAACGAACCTTAGCAAACTCAACATGACGAATCCTTTAATTTATTTTTTCCACTCTTGAAGAAAAAAAAAATGTGTTAAGGTTCAAAAAAAATAAATGTTGGCCTCCACATAAATTTTTGCCTGGAGCCTCCAGCAGTGTAATAACTGGCTTTGAGAATGACATTAAGCTAAAACAGCGGAGGAAACTGTGAACACAGCGTTAGACTCAGTCCTTAAAACGTGAGTGAATGGATAGGGAAAAAGTCTGAACACTGGTGGTGGCCAGATGTCTGGGACAGCTGATACAGACAGTATGAATGCTGAAATATGAAAACGTCCTGTAAAAGTTAAATATCCCTGTAATCCTCCATCAGTTGGTCTATCAGCTTTGCATCCAGTTAGCAAACTCCATTACTGCATCCACTGGACTGGGAAAATTGTGTTATACCTCAGCCATTATTAATTCCACCGTTCAGTCTGAGCTTCCACCTTGTCAGAAACTAAACTGTTGGTAAGTCGAACCTAACTGTTGTCCCTGTTGAATTTTAAAGAAACCGGTATTTTATTGATACGTGTTCATTTCCAAGTGGCATTGCCTTCTTACGAACACCTGGATTCCTCATGTTGTAAATAAAATGCTTCCATTCGTTCTTCTCCCATTCAGTGGATTATATTCTGATCAATTCACCTGTTGTCTTTGAACGCAGCATGGAGGAGACAGTGCGAGCACTACTACAGAACCAGGACTCACTGGAAGGCCCCAAAGTGGATCCACTGGACCTCATGAAAGCATACAAGGTATAACAGGAACACTGATCAATACTGGGCTTTAAGTTTCCAGGGAAAAAAAGTTTGTCTTTACTCCAAAGTAGCGCTTACTGTTAAATCAACTTAGATCTTGTCTGAAAACTTTGAAGTGAAATTTTTCTGAATCGATTCTGAAGCAGCAGAGAATTATCTGGAACAGTTTTTGCACGAAGCCAACACAGAACTATACGTGAAGAATTGATTGTTTCACTTTTTTATTATCCAAGTTGCAGTTTATTTTAGAAATAAGACTTTAGCAAAGGTTTACCGTTAGATATACTATTGATCTCACCATGCAATGAATTTAAAAATCTTTTCATGTTATGGCGTCTTGTGTCTTTTCAGCCTTGACGCTCCTAATATGCTTTGTGAGGATTGCAGAGTAAGTGGCAGGATTATTGTGTTTTCTTATGTAGTGTATCATGAAGAGCTAAGTAGTTATGAGTGAGGGATCCTGTCCTTGAGACCTTACAAATCGACTGCCGGAGTCTGCCGTGGTTTTGAAAACGTACAATGTGGTGCACCTTAACCGATTTTTAGCCATGACAGTTTGAACACCGCCACCCACACTCTCACACCTCCACGTCCCACCCCCGCCTCGCTCTCTCTTTTACACACACACACACACACACACACACACAAACACTTCAGGTCTTCAGCTCCCATGAAGTGTAATGTACTGGTGGTGTTGGTGTGGGTGAGTGTGTGAGACATAAGAACTAATGAACCAAATAACAAATGCCTCATAAG
>OOFE01016759.1:42154-61684 GCA_900323365.1 Monocentris japonica
TAGGGGCGATGTCAGGGTACTGTAGATGTAGTGTAGATGGGAATAGGTCAGATCAGTTTGAGGGCAGATGTGAATGTCGGGAGCCGAATTGAATGAAACTCATGAGATGGGACGTAACAAGGTATTCAGGTTTATTGATAAATCCAGCATTATTGTGTGGAAATCCTACAGATAAACTTTGCTTTAGTGTTGATTTTCAATTTAAGGGTAGTTAAAGAACTCACTGAACCCAAATTATGTTTTGGTAGATGTTGCAATTAATCTTTTTCTATTCTTCAGTTGTGTATTGTTCAACCATGACGGTCCTTTCTTAAGCATGCTTGTATTTACAGTTAAAGCCTGTCTTAGGGGCTTAAACTAAAGCCCCAGTTAAATAATAAATGTGGAGTTTTCATGAAGTGCTGTGGCACAAATAATTATTCATAGGACCTCAACTTGAAACTGACCCACAAGCAAAAACACACACAAAGTACACGCACATTTTAAACACTGAAGATTTACAGTTAAATGCCTGCAGTAAGTAGAAAAGTTTTAATGTTGCTCCCTACGTCCTGGCAAGGCGATGACAGCTTGGGTGAACAGCATGGATCCTTGTTGAATTATTGAAAATATAGTGATCCATCAGAAGCCTGATTCACATAATTTCAGAGATTTTTTTTTTTTCTATCACTGAGTCTCTATTTAAAAACGCAAGCATAACCACTCTGTCATTAGTTGTGATGGCTTAAATAAACCGGTGCTTAAATTACATCTATTTCCTTGTCTAATGGATAATTCTGAGTATATTTTGCAACTTTCAAACCATTGCCTCTTCATGGTGGCTGCCTTTATTTTAATCCACATTTGTAATTAAACTTTAAGGCTGAAGTAGAGGAACATTACGGGTTTTCCATTTAGTTTGAAACCACTTTCCAACCATTATGGCACACTCGGGGGGCCTTCCATATAATCTACCATGAACAATTTGCCCTAGGAACCACAAATAAAAGTGAAAGGATAAATAAGTAAACACAGACAGAGCTCTGTGACTGAAGAGGAGCCCTGATTCTCCTTAACCAAAAAGTAATTTACAGCGGAATCTGACAATTAACACTAATACACTGTTTGATGCGAGATCAATCATGCTGACTACTGTGGAAGAGAAGAACCAGGAAAAGATGGGAAATGGTAATAATTTTGGCAAAAAAGGTCTGTCTTAACAAGTGATTTGAATTCTGCCTTAAAATCGTATTGAAAAAAAGTTAAAAATGTTATGAAAAGAAGAATTTTAAAATGGCTATATAAATAAACTTGACTTGATGTGACTTGATGCCACCTGATTCAAAAAATTCTTGAAACAGAAATGACATTGGAGACAAGTAAAATTATCACAACATATTGGCAGATTTTTCTTTTCTTTTTTTTCTTTTTTTTAGGAAAACTAAGATTTTTAAGACTAAATATAAAATTGGGCAACTTGTTTAGATGGATGATTTTTGCAGTGTTTAATGTGGAAGCCTATAAAGCTCTGTCATATGAATAGCAGACGTAGGCCCACACATAGAAGTGCAAGGACTTAAAGTTCAACCTCATAACTTTAGACAGGCTAGTCTGGGTGGCTTCATGCCTTCAGGGCGTTCTGTTGCCTTGTAAACACCAAGTGTCCAAAGGTTTCCTTCCTAAGAAAAGACTAAGTCAGAGCTCTCCATACACTTGTGTGGATTAAGACGGTCTCAGGAAATTAATGGGTGCCATTTCATCCAACCAATGCTATTGAACCAGGTAATATACTGTAGTGCGTTTCATTGGCCATAGCCCTGGGTTGGTTTGCAGACGATGCAGAAAATGTTGAACTGCGCTAGAAAAGAGGTTCCTTGAACACTGTTTCTTTACTTCTGATTATCATCTATTGCTGCGATTTCCTGCAAAGTCTGCAAAGTTGTTCAGAGGAGTTGCTAACAGCAGTTCTATGACAACAGCCTAGCACAGGTAGCTTGGCCCCTAAGATTTACTGGATTAATCATTTCAGTGGAAAGCCACCTCCTGAGTTCCCGGAATAGATTCTGTTCCCTGTCGGGTAGACCCTCTATCAATAATTGAATTATACCTGGGGTACCTTAAAGTCAGACACTGTGAAGCTCTTTGGAGTCGAGATTGGACGCCTGGAATTTAGACTGTTAGTCAAGACGAGACTCATTTCCTCTGCTCGAAAGATCCCCTGGCCTTCATGATACACTACCCAGAAGAGTTTTCTAGATTATATTTTGATAAAGACGTGGTAGTACATCCAAAAGTGATCTATATGTGCACTTTACCTGTCAGCGTTTTGCCATTACAGGCGGAGAACTCTGCTCTATCAATGGAAAACGACAACCAGAGGAAGCAGTATGAACACTGTCTGGATGAGGTGAGTGCTATTATTTCCTCTGTAAAGCACGTATGTATTTATTGAGTCTTGCCTGAAATCCATAGAAATCGCTAAATGCTCTATCAATGCCTGATTTCAACTTTCAGGCAGCTGCAAGGCCCGACACACACACACACACACACACAGGTTATTGAGGTTATTTGAGGCCACAATTGGCATCGAACTACAAGAATCTGAGATGACTATCCCTGTCTAAGCTAACACACACATCTATAGAGTTAGCGAGGTCCATAGAGGGAAGCCCAGAGAAGTATAGATCTCTAATTGAAGCAGACAGACAGTAGAGCTCTGGCCGATGGGAATGGAAGCTGGTTTGAGTGGAGAAGAGAGAAGTGGCCCAGGAGGAGCGGCTCCAGGCTGCAGCGTGGGTTTCCTCCCTTCTCCTCACCTCGCCACAGTTCGTCTCTCAATCTCTTCTTTTTTTTTTTTTTTTAGCAGGCTTCACTAATGGGCTTGTTACCATGGAGATTGCCGCCCATGAGAATTTAAAGTATTCTGGTTGAGGACAAAAATTTCAGAGTCGCTGCTGCGGGATTCATTTCTCCTCTTCTGCTTTTGGGACCCGTGATTATGTGCCTGGGTCTTTTTGGGCAAGCGTTCAGAGTGCTACCTGTCATGGTGTGAATGAGCTGAGGCGAGTCTTTTTGACAGATAGATGAAAGAAATAATTTTTCAGCGCACAAAAGTGGAAACCTATTTATTATTCCAATTTCATGGTATGATTCATGCTTTCCCTTCAAATATCAAAATAACCAGGATAACAGTATTTCAGATTAAGCAAGGAAATGAAGCACTCTTGAAAAACAGCTGCTCCCAGCTTTCATAGCTAACTCCAAACTATTTTTTGTGTTTGTTTACGGTTGTGTACTTTTGCCGTAAGTTTCTAATACTCGTAAGCTCTCAACATGCAAGAAGATCAAGTTAGAAATACTGACTCCGGGCAATCACTAGTGCTACTGCTAAATCTGACGATGTGATGCAACATTTGGTCAGTTTGTGTTCATCAGCAACTCACCCTCAAAAACTACATCTCTGATTATTTAGTGCGTCATTCATGTTTTTTTTCTGCAACCCACAACATCCACGGAAAATACTGAAACATGATCCGTTGAAACATAATGATCAGACTCATTTTCAAGACCAATTACGAGCCAGACACACATTCAGTTTTATCGGTTCCACAGCTGCTTGATGAAACGTAAAAGATTTTGAACATATTTCACTTGTCTTTCTCTCCTCAAGGTGGCTAATCAGGTGGTCCAAGCCCTCCTCACACAGAAGGTGTGTCTTTGTCTATATCCTATTGAATCATTAATCCATTAGAATCAATGAGAGAAATGATGACTGTCACAACGACGAGTAGCTGTGTGTCACTAATGTAAAAAATGATCAACAGCATGTCTTGCCTCATCAAACTATGCCATCATGAATTTGAAAAGCAAAATAAAATCTAAAATATCATTGGAGCTTTTGTGGTGAACCTGACTGTAAAGCTGTTCAGTGACAGTGTCGGTAAAGGTGTTAAGTGTAGCTGTATAACATCAAAAAGTCATTATCACTTTTATTTTGAGACATGAGCATGATTACCGCAAACAACTGAGACCATCGCTGAGAAGATTGACAGCCTCTACCGGCCTCTACGTTGTGTCATACATTGAATATGTTTCAATGGATGGAAAATAAAAAATACCTGCAAACAAATAGAAATGCAGAGGTCGAACAAAAAGACATACTCCCGCAGGTTTCAATCGTCGTGGAAGGACTTTTTACAAGAAATCAAAAGATGCAGTTGCAGTTTTTGCACTATATTTTCATTGTTATTTCAAACATAAAAAGTCACCAGAATGTAGGGAATAAGGTCTCTGGGGGAGGTCTCCCTATTTCTGGACTCTCAACATTGGCAAGTACTGTATGTGTGAGACAGACGCTACCAATCATCTCAGTCATGGTACCGTTTGTTTACGGTAGTTATACCAAATGATCACAATTGAGTTGACAGTGAAATATTGAATAGTGACAGTGAAAATGCCACACGCAGCACCTTTAAACACTTTCTAATTACAGCAATAGCACTCTTATCATGTGAGGACCCAACAGCAACAGGCCTGTGATCAGTTTCGGTCCAATGGTTTAAAAATCCAGAGTTTAGAGCATTTAATTGCCATATATCACCTGAATACAGTATTCTGTAGCCATTAAATTCGATTGAGATACAAATGTAATTCTTTGAAAAGGTGACCCGCTTGCTTTTCTCCTTTTTCCGGTGGTTTTCTAGGACTTAAAAGAGGAATGTGTGAAGCTTCGGACTCGTGTGTTTGACTTGGAGCAGCAGAATCGCATTCTGAGCGTGCTGTTTCAGCAACGTGTCAAAATGTCCACGAACCCTGTCTCCCAGGTAGGCCCGCCCGGCGTGATGGATACAAACAGACACTGACACAATCCGCTTCGAGGCTGTTTCAATTTTACATGAGCAGCGCTCTACTTCTAAAGGTTTCGAACTTTAAAAGGCACTAAAAAGAGAAGAACTGCTAAATACACAATGTAATTTCAATTCTGAGGAGGGATCTGTGTTTTATTTGAACTTCCTTTTGGGCTGAAGAAGCTTCGCAATCGGATTTAGAGGTGGAATCTGGTTTGTTTGACCTTATATCAGTTCATCCGTATGTTAGTGGGTTGCTGTAGGTCAATCGAACAAGCACTTCCATCCCTTACCGCCCTCTGTTTTCATGTTAATCATATCAAAATGATCTTTAGTGGTTATAATGATCAGTAATAAAGTAAACAATGATAACACCAAGTAATTACAGTATTGAATGACCTGCTGAATTATATTGTCATTGATGCTGAAGATCTTGCTACTCAGAATGGGAGAAAGGGCAAGTTGTTGATTTCCCCTGAGCGTTTATGTCATCACATACCTGCAAAAAGTACATTTTTCCGGTCTGAGGAAAATAATGCTTATTGTGGGAAGAAAAACATTACATTGCAGTAATGTGTGTGTTTTTTTTTTCATTTTTCTTCTTTTTACAGTATGGCAGCACCACATGAATCTAAAATTGAATTTCTTTTCCCTTCTTCCTCAAGCAATCCTTTGATCCTCAGGTCGGCTGTTTCATTTTGTGTTTTTCAATCCATTTTTTTTTTTTAAGTTTGTTTATGTAACCTAGCTGACGGGCCTAGTTTGCCTCCTTTGATCGTTGTCTGGGAAACCTGACTATAATGCTGTACAACACTGGCTGGAAAAACACATTTTAAATTGAATGAATCCATTTAGATCAGAAAATATGTTGTAAGCAGGAACGGTGTGCTGGGTCATGCTTTCTATCCATTCATATCACTGAACAAAACTTTTATGTGGATTTGATTTGAAGAATTCATTTTCCAAATGCTTTATATCCATACTGGAACAAAACAAAATCATGAAGTTCATCATTCAGTATCTCTCAAATATACAAGATCCAGTTTGTAAAAGTGAACAATAGCTGCTCAAATGCTACTTATTTTAGATTTTGTTCTATCAAGCATTTTAAAGCAAACCTTTTCTCTATTTTTTAACAAAACTTTTCATTTGCTTATAATATTACAGTTCCACTTGTTCTTGTAATTCTGCAGATCCACAAAATTGAAAATGTGGTACAATGGAGAGAAACTGTCTCCTGCAGTGAAACCGAAGCTAACTCTTGAATGACAGGGGCCCTGAGTCGGACGGTCTAACCCGACTTGTTAGACCTTGGGACTAGCTTTGCATTCAAAAAGCATCATCTGTATTTGATAGAAAGGGTGGTTTATTGAACCGGTTCTCTGACTGTCTTTCTCTCTCAACGTGCCTGTGGGAACTGCACATGCATGGAGAAGCCAATCACAAACACACCCCGGTTTTTGAGTGTGTAGTGTATTATTGAATAGCTGCCTAGACGGAGCAGCTGTCCAAAGGCTGCTATGCTGTTCATCCACATGGTATAGCACGCGGGGCTGTTGTACTCAGACTCAAGCCCAGTCTCAGTCTTCGTCTTTTTAAGGGAGAGTGGGCGGTCCACTTACCTTTAGTCGTTTTATTCTACATTTAGACAGTGGGAAAGAAGCAAGAGAAATACAAGAACACAGTATCAAAATGCATCCATCCATAGTCCCCCCCCCCAATTTCATTGCGTTGGGGACAATAACAATAACACTTGAGTATAATAATAAATAATAATAGTTAACAATAATAGTTAAGCCATATTTATTAGCCTTTTATTCCATGATCTTAAATGCAGTCATCTAATATCTAGTGTAGCCAATTAAATGTCAGGGTCTTAAAAATGACTTGACAAGATCCACTGTTGGTCTTGACTGCAAACTAACACCGTCCACAGCCCAAACTATTCCAAAATATCCAAACCCTATCTTAGGAAATGACCCTTCTCTCTCCTGTAGATTCATACTCATAATGCTGGGAAGGTGTTTGCACTTATTTTTGAATTGTCAAATTCATTAGGAATTTTCCAGCAGTCCTCAGCATGATTCCCCTCCTGACTATCTATGTTCAGGAGACCAGTTTTCTAACACAGGCAGTCTTGATAATTGGAAGAAAAAAAAATCTTGAATCCGTTGCAAGAACACTGCACAAGTTCCTTTGTCCAGCTCCATGGAAGTGGTCATGGAGAATATAGGAATTCCCATGCCAGTTCATTAAGTATACTGTGAGTGGAGCAGAGCAGTAGACCCTGTCCTGCATTCTTGACCTTCTCTGTAAAGGTCAAACTCTTTCAAACCAACTTTCTTAAGGGAGGTGAGGGAGAATCTGTAATTAGTGCTGCAGAGATGCACTGCTGCTTCTGCTGCGAAGAAATCTTGCAGTTTGCTGACTTTGTGGTCAGGTTAAAGTCGCTGGATCTGTCAATTAGTTCACTGATCGCTTAGAGGGTCTTGCAGGCTGTTGGTTAAGCTTTTAAAAATGTTTTGTGCTTGTGTTTTTTTTTTTTTCCTGGTCAAAAGTCAAAAGTACATATTTGGCATCACAACAGGCGACAGAAGTATGCATTGTTTTGCCGGGTGCATTTGTTGAGAAAATGTAGTAATATGAATCTAATAGCAATTTTAATTCTATCAAAACTATAAAATTGGAAACCATGCGAACCACTTACCTGCTAATCAATTAATGGTTACAATTATTTCAATGGATAGTGGGAAAAGGATCATTATTAATATAACAAATCAATATCCTAAAACCATCCACAGAGTTTTTGTGGTTAAACAGTACAGTGAAATAGAGTAATAACTGGCGGATAATGTAATAATTGTCCACAATGTAAGAAAAATTCCCCCAGAATGTGTAGAAAATGCAATAAAACCTGTTAATGTAAATAAAATAAAATGCTGCATGATGTAATAAAATCTTTATATTGATATATATTTGGGAAAGTTACACCCCTTATAATGTAATAATTGGGCAAGATCTAATAAAATATCCTCCTAAATAAAAGTGTAATATAGCTTTTAATGTAATAAATTGATTGGTAAAGCAATCTTCAGATCGATACAGGTTTTATTGTGACGATGCTATCTATTTTATGACCGCTTATGTGCCAAGTGTTGAACCTGTGATTCACTAATACAGCAGTTATCCAGTACATTTGCAGTTTAAGATAACGTTTTCTCAGACATAAAGATAATTTTCTTGCTTGCCTAAAGCTTGAATATTAACTAGAGTTTTTATATTTGTCTCCAGTAAAATCACAAACTTTTCAAACGAGCCTTGCATGTGAACGGTTGTGACGTAGGGGTAACAACTGATTCCTGATTCCTGTTTTGCTGAAAGAGGCACAGATGCATTTTCCTGCCGCTATCCACCTGCTGCACACCTAAACCTCGTTTTGGCTGGGGTTGCGGCTGGTGGAGATAATCCTGCATCACACTTTATGATTGAGGCTCGTCAGAGAGGTTCAGAACTGGGTTGGACACAACTCTTTGAGTCAACGCTGTGAGAGCTGCCACACTCAACGGCCATTGAAATTGCTTGTGTTGTTTCACTAAGACGTGTTGTGGAAGTTTTATCATTGATTCCCCCCTCAAGGTTGTTTGACAGGACTGAGGAGAGTTAGTGGGGGTGGATGGGAAAGGATCTGAATGGAATCAAATGAATTGAGTTGTGACATTGACTGCTTACAGCCGAGGCGTGTCAGGTGTGCAACACCGACAGACATGATTAGCAACATGAGTAAACCATAAAGAGAAAAGTGGAAAGGGAGACGAAGATGGAGGCGAACTATGAATGGGGGAAAGTGGAGATTTAAAGTCAGATTTAAAATAGCCATCAGCAAGGGGGAAAAAAGGGATAAGAAAAATCTATTTCCTCCGGCTCCCTGCAAAGCTCCGCGGGTCTATTCATGCTCCACACCAACCTGTGTGCCTGTCTATTCTATTCTATTCTGTTCTATTCTAAATGTGACAAGATAATGTGAGGTAGTTTGAGATGTAAACACTAACTGACTAACTGAGGGACTGCAGTAAATTCAAAAACAATGTGTTTACTATTGGTTGCTTGCAATTAAGTCAGTATAGACATGTAAGCTTATTCTTCTGTTGCAAGTCCCTCTGCAGAAGTGCATCATCTAGATGGTTAAAAAGTAAAAGTAATTCCCAGGGTTAGTCCGATATACAGTACTGGTGTGCTGATATAGCAGGACGATATCGGCCTTAAAAACCGGTCTGGGTTTTAATGGAGAATTTTAGTGTCACATGATGGTCCAAATGCTGTTTCAGAGGCTTGTCAACCCTGATAAGAAGAAAACTCTGGGAAAAACATTGAATACATGTCACTTTTTAAATTCAAGATATTGTATTAAGAAATTGAATATGACAAAACAGCTATTGACAACTTTAGTCTACCAATATCTATCTGGGTATCAGCCTTCAAAAGCCCATATTGGTTGAACTCTAGTAATTACCTAGTAACTATACTCCAGCCTGCATGGTCTCCCTGAGTCCCTTTTGTTTTGCTTGAAACATTGAACAGAGCCAGGGCCAGACTGGGACAACAATTCAGGCCAGGAGTTGCACACCCATCACCCACCAGCAAAAGAGACTTTGAAAGCATTCACCACTGAATACATCAATACATTACAGTCAACAGTCAAGAGAATTTCCTATTGACTTACAAACTACTCACACCACACATGGCAAATTTATATACCAGAATGTACAAATCTAGTCTACAAATATTGCCTCATATTTGCCTATTTGAAAACCTGCACACACACACACACAAATCTTACACTTGACTTTTCTCGATTAGTACTATTAGTCCTATAAGACATGTAGGCATAGTCACCACAACTCTTTATTCCATTGAGGCTGACAGTCACAACGGCACTCTATTCAATATAATGGTAGCAACAGCACTCCATATATTGCAGCCGTCACAACAGCACTTATATGACAAGGCCATACAGGCACTGTATGTGGTGCAAACTAAACAACATAATTGTATCTTGATCAATTTGCCAGCAGATCATTTAGACACCAGCTATAGGTGTACATTCAGTGCAGCAATAGTAAAATATCTGCAATCACTCAAGGTCAGGAGCAACCTCTCTGCTACGGCACCTACCTCCGAGTGCTTCAGTCTTTTTATGTGGAATGCATTCAGTGTGCCAGACACAGCAAGATCCAAGGTTGTTGTTCTTCCGGTGCCCTTTTTGTCCCCAGCACCGGTAAAGACCCGGGGCCAGTAGCCTGCGTTGGTAATGAGCACAGTCTGGCCTCCTACACCACATGAGGAGTGTGATTACCAAGACAAGAGATCGTGGTCTTAGTGCTGCCAGAAAGAAGGAGCAAAGAGGCCAGAACCCATTAGACTCTATTGGATTCCTCTGTCCCAGCTACAGAGAGTACTCCACAAATGAAATCCAGGTCATTTCATTATCCCCGTTGCTGTCAATGAAGACTGGAAGAAGGAAGGGAGTGATGGAGGGATTTGATGGAGGAGAGATAACACTCTGGTTGTGTATCAATTTGCTAGACAACACCGGGGCAATAATATATGAATTATTGAAATGTTTTTTTGCTTATCACCTGAAGTGAGACATGCTTATTTACAGTACAGGAATTCAGCACCAGAACGACACTTGAGAGATCGGGTTGTTAAACCGAGGCCAGGTGCTTCTTTCCTCAGATGAAGTGAAACATAAAGTCAAATATATGATGAAGTAAAATCCATTTGTCTTTTTCAAATATTTCAAAATGCCTTTGATTTATCTGGTGTGTGTGAAGCTCATATAAAGAACAGCAGGGAGAAGACTTCACAACACCAGTGCAATGTACAATAAGGATGACAGCACCTGGACAGTGGTTATGCTGTCTACTAATTGTGACAACAATGATTGTATAGATTGTATAGATTGTATAGATTCAGGTAAGGACAGCATTGCATCGGTCTATATACAAACATCATCACGACTTTCCTGCAGATGGTACAGTACATTGTAATCCCTGACTCTCGTAGGTAATGAGAAAAAAAGATTGTTGATTTTATCTAAAAAAAGACAAGAAAATATAATGAATAAATAAATAAATAAAATACAACTTACACTAATGTGTTTAGTTTAATATCTCCTTCGAGTTAGATACAATTAGCAAAGATTGTTTCAAGTGACTGATTAGATGTTTGTAACCGGATGACCTATGGTTTAATTATTTCAGTTTAATGGAAATTTGTAGTTCAGATACTAATAAAATTTGTTCACCCCATTTATTTAAGCTATACACGAGTCAATTTCATAGATGATAACACGTTTTTTTTACATTAGAATTACTTAATCCAGTTTGATTTGTTGTAGACCGAGCAAAATGGACCAAAATAGTTTTGAGTGTGTTGTGTAATAGTGTCTTAAGACTTTTACTTTAATAAGTAAGGGGAAATTTAGCAACCAAAACTGAGCTCCTCTTTGCTTTCATCAGCGGCCTCACACCAGATTCATACGAACAAATTTTGTGCTTGCAAACTAATCCAAACCAAAGTTGTGATTAAAAATTAAAAATTGAGCTTGTTGTCAAATCATTAGCTGGAAGGTCTTAACACATTTTTATAGATGATTTTTATAATGAGAGTTACCAACGGCAGAGAGGAAGTCTTCACCACACAGCCAGTCGTCTCTCCCTAAGGCCTAAACTTCCTGTTTTAAACTTTTTTTTATCCAGGGAAGGTTTGCTGAGCACGCAAGCCCTTTTTCAGCCAAGCCATGCTTCAGACTGATCCAGTCACATTCACACCTGGGAGCCCAGTAGAAACAGTCTAGTACTGGAGCATTTCACCGTACGGAGCCAAATCTTCGTGTTTTCTTCTTGCTTTCCACACTTTCAACCCGGGTTCCTTCATCTCTCTGTCTGCTGACAACAAGTGAACAGCAGTGCATCTAATTACAGCCCACAAGGCAAAACACTGAGCAGCACAGAGGAAAAAGGGGGCGGAGGCGGTGAAGGTGAAGCAAGGGAGATAAAGACGTAAGAGAGGAAGAAAGGCAGGTGTAGCTGAGCGAGAAGTAATAATGACGGGCGGCAACAGACGAGGAGGTGGATGAAGGGTGAGGTAACCATTGGTTATTGCGATATTGAGGGAGGTAAGAGCAGTGAAGAGGGTTATTGTTTCAAAGAGAGGGGTAAAGGAAACTAGGGCATTGAGTATAACCTTGCCTTGGGCAGTGCAGGGGGATGCATGGAAAATTTTGATGAGGTTGTGAAATCCAAAAGAAAGTGAATTTACAAGTCCACGGAAGCACTGGTGTATTCTCCTTGGGTTTGAATTGTCCACTATGCTGTGTAGGAGATGCTGATCGGCAGTCTGTTTCTGGTTTCAGTGTACTGAATCTGAAAATGGTGGAAGTTTCACTTCCACAGCAACACCCCGAAAATACCAGGATGTCCTACTGTTTTCTGGGTGTGTTAACTAGACAACAGAAGATGCAGTGGTGTATAAACAATCCTAAAATTCACAAATCACTGAAACGAACGGCGATGATACATTCGAAATGCATCGACATTTGGGCTTTAATGGGTCTGAATGCAGTGTGTTGAGTGGTGATATTTTTCACTCACTCCATACAACAGTATACAGTGTGGTTATTGTGGATAGCACTTACTTTTATGATTGCATATTTATTTGGCGCGTCACAATTGCGAGTCAACCATGACGGAGCCAATGCCACATAGAGAACCCTGTGATCCTGGTCCTCTATAGTTCGATGGTTAGGTTAAGCCACTCATGCTGTCAGGGTTAGGGGTTAGATTTCCATCCCATGCTAAAAATGTATGAACTCAAGGTGCCGTAAGGCGCTTTGAAAGAAAGTGTCAACCAAGGGGTACATGCTCTGTGTAGCGCCCTTCATAAGCTGTACACTGAAGAAGGAGCATTTGAAAAGTTGTTGACACGAAATGTATTATTCTGACAGAGAAAGCTCGATGGGAGCAGAGCTAATATGATTTACTTACATAAGTTTCTGGGCCAGTGCTCATGTGTGGGTATATCTGAGGGTTGAAGGTACAGTACATTGCTACATGTCCGATTAGTGGCCCCCGATAGGATCCTTAGACGTATTAGTATTTGCTCTTCAAAAAGCAGTCCTGTCTCAGGTCTTCTGCATCCAAAGAGGAAACTTTTTTCAAACATGAATTGTACACCAAAGTAAATCGTTTTAGAACATTTATTTTTAGATGTGTCAGACATTTATTTATTTACTTACTTACTTTTCCGTTTCAACGTGACATAGATGTATTTTTGAATAGAAAATATGAATAATGTTTGACATTTCTATGTGAGGAAGCTTCACATATTGTTTCATAGCACCATGAAAAGGTTTATGGTAAATAATTTGATAGATTTCTTGTACAGATAGATGCTTTCATTTATCATTTATCTATGTTAATCATGGTTTCATGGGCTCTTTCAAACTTTCAATTAAGGTAAAAACAGGAAAATCAAAAGGAGTTGGGGAGTTTTCACATGACAGTAATGATATTTTCCATTAAAACAGACCACTACTTACTCTGAGGAAAGTAACTTACAGAATGAAAACCTAATAGGTTTGGGTTTGTATCTGGGGAACTAATAATTTCTGCCAACCTGTAGATAGTGTTCAACCTCTGATATCTTTTAATAGGCCTTTGGCCTTTTTTCACATGACAAGCACTTGGATGTGGCATTGGTGTCCATGCAATCAAGGAGACATAATCTTCTTTCACTCTGTAAAACAGTCGTGCCTGGATTCTATAAAACGGAACCGAATATTAAGCCAAAGCCAAAATATGAAGCAAAAGTCATTTTAGGAACTGGGAAAACATTTAAGATATGAAGGGAAAAACACTCCCTGCATTGGCCCTGAAGTTGCCCTTGACTTAAAGCACAGTGCTGCTCTGATTGGGGGTTTTGTTAAACTGTATCACTTGTGTCAAATCTGAGAGATACCCCTCTATTTTCTGACTGTAATTAGTTCCCAGATTAATCCGCAGCAGCGTGGTCAGATTTGGTGTTCTCCCACAGCGCTTGTGAAATAAAGGATAGAATGGTTAATCAAATAATAGGTGAATATCAATGAATGGACCAAATCACTTTAGTCCCCAGCTCCCTGATGCAATTATTTTCTATTCACATTAATTATTGCTAACAGATGACACTAATGACTTTGAGAGGAAGCTGGCCATGGCAGCCTTGCAAAGGATCAATGCTGTTTTAAATGGGGTCACAACTCGCCTAACATTTAGCGTCTTTGGGCCACTCCGAATTGCCACGGATGCATACAGCATCTGTAGCACGCCAGCCTTCCCACCAGCAGACTAGGCTCTCTGCGTACAACTCCAACTCCTACAAGCACATATTATCCATCCAACAGTAGAGCTATGAAACACTAAGTAGAAAATACTAAACATTGGTCTATTGTAAGAAAGAACCCCACCTTGAACAAGCCTTTCAGTACCTTTCAATACCTATTAACACCTTAAAATAGCGAAGACGAATTGCAAAAAATCATTTCCAAATCCTACCCACAAAAAATATTGCTCTCCAAATAAATAACAAAATATCAAAAATGTTAAATGACAGGCTAAAATATCCCTTAGTGCTATTATGCTTTTTAAGAAACCAAACCCTGCTCATTCATAATACCGGGCTGACAAAGAAAGCAAGGTTACTGTATAATAAATAAACTATTCTGTTTAGAAGCACATTGGTATCATCAGTTCCTCTGAATAATTCAACCACAAATCCACATTTCAGGAGAACTGTAAAACCTAAATAAATACAGTACATCACACACGTGTGTGATGCATGCTGTACTTTTTTGTCCTGACTTTGCAAATCAGATTTCACTCAGGACACATAGGATCATTACATTTTGTATCAAATCTGCTCTTGTTAATAGAAGTTTACCCAGCTATTCAAAAACATCACAGTAATGTTATATGGAACATACGTATAAGCCATCTGATGATTGATAGCTGACATGACGAAATGCTGCTTCAGGCTCTCACATCTAATGTACAAATCAGCAGCATGGAACAAGGAAGGCTACTTTGAAAAAAATGTTTGCGATCAAATATGGCCAGGGCCTCTAGAGGCCAGAGCCAACACTGCTAGTGAAGCTACACCTGTCTTCTGTCACTTCTTTGGGAGTTGACTGCTGTGGTATTTGGTTTCTAGTTTTACAGAGTTAAACTTTTGTCAGCTGTAACACTAGACTATTCAGTCAAGAGACTTACAAAGCATTTTCTTTCCCCTGTCACTTATGACAAACAGGCACAGTATGGGCACACTGGCATCGGCAGAAAACTGTTTTCTTTTTCAGCATGCCTTGGCAAATATAACCAAATTACTCTACCCAGTGAAAGATGAGATCAAGAATCCTCTGAGTCAGAAGACCACTGCGTGAATATTGATCTTGGTTCAACTTGTAGGCTCCAACCAAACAGGAGTATTATTCATCTAACATTGGTTATTTATTGTACACTGACATTTGAAATATGAATGAGTAGCAGTGGCAGTGGCAGTGGCATCTCTATAACAGTGGCATCTCTATAAAATGCCTCAGTTGACCAGCTTGCAAAAAGTAATAATGGCATACCTGCAAGACTAAAGAAAAGTGAATACACACATTATAAAGCAGGAGCCCTCTAACTAGTGGAGTGAAAAATGTCATTCCTTTCCTCAATTAGCCTTTGGATGGAAAGAGACAGCAATGTATCCAGCATATTGATTATTTTCAATCTGTGACAAATACAAATGGAGAGCTGTGGTTCATTCTCACGGGTTGTGTAGTTCAGAGTGCTAAGAGAATCTATTGAATACAATGCCAGGCATTATGTGTATGAACAAACACTGATGAGACCAGTGCAAAGGTTAGCAATAATTATAAGATTAGATAAAGTTGATTATTAAATTGAATTGTGTTTACCACATACTGTATATATGAATGTGAGTGTCTAATATTTATATTTGACACACACACATACATTTTTTTTTTTTTTTTCTCAGACTTGTTTATTGTATTTTTTACAACATTGCTTCACATTTTAATACATTAGCCTACAATGGTCACAACTGTGGCACACTATTTTAGATAAGGCACCACAATTATTTTACACAGGTGCTACGTCCATATCTGCAGCGTGTCAGTATGCTTAAATCCTGTTGGCTGATTATGCAATTCATTACTTTCCAGGAGCTCCAAAGGAATGGAAAGGCAGGTACGTCCTCTGGGAGGTGGCCCAGCCTGCTGAGTCTAACATGCCCACGCAGTAGCTGCAGCGGCAGTGGGAGTGAGGTGTCACTATCCAGTGCTTGTAGTGAATACTCCAGTGGCTCCCATACTTGGGCAGAGGGACGCGGCTCCTCCAAGCAGGTGGGTTTCGTTATCTTCCCTCAAATTAATTGCCATGTCAATTTGGTGTAAAGTGCCTAACTTGATTTTGTCTTTTTGGCATTTCTGGTAAAAAAAAGGATGATCCATCTATTAATGTCATTTCAAGAACTGTAAATGTCTCTTTCAATACACAGTGTGCCACAAACCGGGAGAAGAGGATGAGTGCAGGGTCAGTATCATCAGCACCCGTTGACCAGGCAGACCTGGGATGGAAGGAAGGTCACATTCTGAAAGGCCTGAAGCATCTCCAAATGCATGGTCCCAAAGAGCCATCCTCACTTGCATCTCTGCCACATTACAAAGATTGTATGACCTCCAATGAGGGTATATACTCGCTTGGTGTGAAGTGTGGGCCACAGGGGATTGTATCTAAACAAACAGTCACTATGGGCAAACCTTTCAAGGCAGGGACAGGGGTTGCTGCCCTAGTTTCAGACTCTGATGATGCAGATGATGAATCACCTAAATCCCCATCCGGGGAATCCTGTGACCAACCCACAAAAGAACAGCTTTGCTTGGAGAAACCTGATGTCACAAGGGATGAAACAAGTCCTGTTGACAGCAGTTTTCAAGAAGACCCTATAAAACTCACAGGACATCCTGGTCACTTCCTCTCACCTGTTGCAGACAACTTCTTGTCGGCGGTCCCCACACTGAAACCTGGTGTCAGCCCAACAGAGAGCCCTATCCACATGGATGAATTAAAGAACAAAGACTCACTAGAAAAAGACAAGTCACCAGGCCTGAAGAAGTTAAATGACCGAAACAATAACCAGGAAAAGTCCACTGACCGTAAATCCAGACTTGATTACGTCAAAAGGCAACAGGACAGACTTTTATTCAAGCAACTGGAAGCAGGGGCAAGTGATGTGAGTTCATCTATTCAGAATACTGCAACAAGAGCTCTGAGCTGTGTTAGCGAAGCCAGACAGCGCAGCTCCTCAATGGACATTCCTCATTGCAGAGATCAGGCAAGTCAAGCTAGCATTGATAGCAAGGACTTTACCATCTTGGAATCCCCAAAAAGGAAACTAAAACCTCAGCCTTGTGACTCAGCCAGGAAAGCTTTCATTCTGCGAAGCAAGAGTGCAGATGGAGGACCAGACCAAGCCAAACAATTACATTCTCCTCTACACCAGAAGCTTATTAAGGTCCATAGGTCCAGAGGACAGTCAAACTCTCCTACACACAGCATTCCCAGTAAAAGGTCAAACTTTGGCAAAACACCTGGTTCAGTCAAGGGAGCATTTCAGAAAGTTGAGAAAGGTGAAAATTTTGCTGTGACAAGAACTTCAGAGTCTCTTGAGTGTGTAGGGCAAAGTTCTCCCCTCTCTTCCCCTGTGAAACATTCAAAGGTATTTAAGCCTCCTGGGGTCAATGAATGCTTAAAGAGTCCAACCAAAGCACATTTGCAAATTACTAAACTTTCATCAAGTAATGAATCTGAGGCAGAGATCCCCATCTCTAATGATTTACCCTGCTCCCCACTGAAACAACAGCATCAAGAGCAACACTCTGATGCTTCCCATTCGGAACTTAGGTCCCCATCCCCACCACCACCACCAGGCCGAACTACTTCACTTCTCATTAGACCTGGTTATGACTCCTTACCCAAAGCCCATAAATCCGTATGTCAACCTCAAAGCTCTACCACTGGGAAGGCAACAGCTAGCTGCACCAAGCCTCAATCAAATCAGCTTTCAACTGTTTTACAGATGCAACCTCAACACTCTAACACAGCAAAAGACACTCATCAAATGGGTGCTGAGGTTATTAAGTCACCTAAATGCGTCCCTGCCAAGGTCTACCATCCCCAATCATCCAGGATACCGTCTACAACCTCCATTCCTGTTCAAGAAGCACAAGCTTCAGACTCTGTCCAGTCATCTATGAGCAGAACTGTCATGTGTCATGATGAAAATGGTGCTCCTTCTATATTACCAAATCAGAGCATCTTACCAGTATCCCAACATGGCACTGGTGAGCCAGAATTTTCTGAAGTCTTGTCTCATGCTTGTTCTACTGTTCACTATCCAGGGACTGGCAATCCTCAGAATTCCACCCCAAGAGCTGTGAAAACAGCACTTCCTGTAAATGCTAAATCCCATGAGGCAACCTCAGGACAGGGGACTACTACCTTCTTAGTTCTAGGGAGGCATACCAAAGGCGACACAAACACTGCTACAAAAGGTGTCCAGACATTTGACACATTCACTTGTGACCTCCATGCTCATCAGATGATACGTGGAGTTAATGAAACTGGTGCAAAGGACAAAGCCCGGGGAAAGATTGAGAACCGTTGTAACTCACTGGATTCTGAGCCCTCAGTGCAACCTTCTGCAGCAGAAAATTGTGTGATGTTAGACTGGGGGTTTGATGAGGAAGGTTGGCTGTTCAAACGGTCTGTGTCTGTGTCAACCAGACCTCCCCTTAAACCAGTTATGGGCATGAATGGGGCTAAGGCTCGTAGCCAGAGCTTTGGTGCGCGTTACATGGACAGGCCAAACTTTAACAGATCTGGAATGGTCCGCACCCAGATCAAAACTCACTCAGGGAGCTCTTTGAATTCTCTTGGTGATGTCTTCCCAGGAAGCATGAGTTGCTCCAGTAGCTATCATTGTCCAATGAACCGATCCCTTTTGAACAACTTCCTGATTGAAGAGGGCCTACCAATACCTTCACATTTAGGGTCCTCCAGTGAAAGACTTCAAAGTCTAAAACAGCAACGAGAGCAAGTCAGGCGCCTCCAGATTGAGCAACAGTTCTCAAGCGCCTTTGGCGAGCCAGTTTCTGAGGAACCAGAGAGACAAAATACTATAACCACGATTGAGGAGAAAGTGATGCTTGGAATAGAGGAGAACTTGCATAAGACTCAGGAACAGGAGAGAACCAATGAAGCTAAACAAAAATCTGGGTCAACCTTGGCAAGCTGGTTTGGCTTTCGTAAGAGTAAGCTTCCTGCTCCAAGTGGTAAAAAGGCTGATCCCCCTAAAGTAAAAGAGGAAAAGAGGGAGCAAAAGATCACATCCCTTCTGGGAGGAAAGCAGGCAAAGTCTGACAAAAAGAAAGACAGAAGAAAAAGTGATGGAAAGGACTGGTAAGAAATTTAAAAGACTGCCTTATTAATAATAATAAGGCAAGATGATAACAGAAATCAGTAGGGCAGATAAGAATGAATGCTGAGAAGTAATAAACATCCTATAGATGTTTTAGGACAAAATGTGTATTGCTTCA